>NDFF03000135.1:0-228747 GCA_002150815.3 Grammothele lineata | reverse complement strand
AGGAGTGCGTACGCGACGGGTAGCCTTGTCATCCTTGTGAGCTCACTCGGGATCCGGGGGGCGAGCCACGTCTGCAAGCTCGCGTGTAAATGAGGGCGTGGATTGAGTGCGCAACTTGAAGCTTGAAGCTTGAAGTGTTGTGGATGGCAACACCGGCTACTGTCCGCGGACCGAGGGTGTTGTTGAGGCGTTGTGGCGCTGGTTCCTGCGGAAGATGGACGACGGATTCGGTGTGGGGGAGGGGCTATCTACAGCCGCCGAGAGATTGAAGCGTGCAGAGAGATGCGATGGCGTCCGAAAGAGGAACGGTGCAGCCACCTGGCAGCCCTCCCCGACGTACACAGCCGGAATCGAGCGCGGCCGCGGTCAGATGGACCTTGGCCTCGGGCGCCGGATGCTTGGCATGCGGGGTATCGCCCGTGGTAGTGCGAGAAGGTGGCGCCGAGTCGACCTTCGTGGAAGTGGGTGTGGGCGAACGGCGTGTCAGACAAGCAAGACGGATTTGTTGCTGGAGATGGGGATGGTGGTAGACGTTCAGAGTGAAGGGCGAAGAGGCGGCCGGAGCGACGGGCCATGGCCGGGGGGTTCCGGGGTCCTGACTGGCGCTGGGCGGGCTTGGCTGCGCTCGCGCGGGGCTCTGGAGAGACATCGCCACGGGCGAGCGGGCATCTTCCACTCAGACAGTCTCAGACACTCTTCTCCAGCATCTCTGCAACCCCCTCCGGTCATTCTCTCTTTCCTTCGGGCTGCCGGCTGGCTCTGAGTCCCCCTACCCCTTCCATCCACCCCGCCCTGGCCCATGTCTCCCTTCCACCGACAACGCGACGACCCCGACACTGATGAGGACGACACCGTCGACCCCGAGCTCCGCCTCCGCACAGTACGCACCGCTGCATCGACCATCGCAGAGTCCATCCGCCAGGAGCAGCGCGCAGAGCGCCGCAAGTCTGTCAGGAAAAAGGGCTCCCGCTTCTTCAGGAGGGACAAGAAGAAGGCCGAGGCCGACTCAGAGCCGCCCCCTGCCGCCGCTGGCCCCCTTATTACTGGCCGCCGCCGCAACGTCTATGTGAACCAACCACTACCCCCAGACGAGGCCGACAGCCGCGGAGAGCCGTTGGTGAGGTACGCGAGGAATAAAGTGCGCACGAGCAGTGAGTACCCCTGGTCCTCTCGTGCTCGGCAAGCTGTAACTGCGGGCCCCTCTTGCGCCCCCTCTCCCCAGAGTACACGATCATCACGTTTATCCCGAGAAACCTTTACGAGCAGTTCAGACGGTGAGTTCGCTCTCTCGACTGCTTTTGCTTCTTGCATTTGTTCCTTCCGCGGCTGCTCTCTGCCGATTCCGGGCCATCCCTTTGTGCCGATCTTTGTGGCTTGAGGGTTATCTTTCGGATCGCCCTCTTCATCCTTCCTCGCCTTCCTCGACAATCCTTACTCGCCTTGGGGTGTGTCGGGTGCGCCGTGGCCAGTGTTTTCGTTGGCAACCACGCGTCGAATCTTCGGTTCCCCATTTGGACCGTACGACGCAGCCCAATGGCGAACGTCTGGGAAGGAGTGGGAATCTTTGTCCGCCGGTCGCGATATCGCAGTGTTGCTGGGAGTGCATGGTGGGCATATGCACACGACACGCATCGGACAGTATGTGCCCGAGACATCATCTTCCAGTCCTTTGGCTTCGTCCATCCTGCACACCCCGCACTCGTGATCGTGGAGCATCGCCTCGTGGGCGGGCCTGGGAAACCTACTTGCGTTCCTCAACCCTCAACCTACTTCTGGCTCGAGAGCCCTTGCCTTGTCACCATGGCCCGTGCGGGGCTTGTTGCATCACCGCCGAAGCACGTCTCATCTACGTCCGGAGTTCTTGCGCGGCTATGTCTGCCCGGTGGTGGGATCTCAATGAACTTGCTTCACCTCTTCACACCAGTCTCGCTTCGTGGGTTTCATACATACTCAACTGACCCTACCTTTCCAGAGTGGCCAACCTATATTTCCTCGCCCTCGTCATCGTCCAAGGTACGTTCGTGGTCAGCGCCGGGCCGCACAGCTTCTAACGAGCGTCGTGATAGTCTTCTCCATATTTGGTGCCCCCTCCCCCCAAACATCCGCGCTGCCCCTCTTATTCATCCTGACCGTGACGGCGATCAAGGATGGCGTGGAAGACTACCGGCGCGCGCTCGTCGACGACCAGGTCAACAACTCCGCGGTCACCAAGCTCGGCAACTGGCGGAACGTCAACCAGCCCCAGGACCCGCGCTCGTGGTTCGAGAAGATGCTCGGGCTGAACCCCCCAGGGAAGGTCACGCGCGGGGTGCGCAGGCTGCGCGAGCGCGAGGCGGACGAGGGCAAGCAGCAGATCGTCCTGAGCAAGGCCGGCGGCGGCGGCGGTGCCGGCGACGAACGCGCGAGCGTGAGCACGCTCCAGGTGAACGACAGCTCGCTCGACATGGGCTACTACGGCGCGGGCCGCAAGCTCGACGACATCCAGAGCGTCGACTCGCACAGCTACCCCCCGCCGCAGCAAGAGCCGCGGCAGGGGGGCGGGGGCACGAACTCGTGGAGCGGCTCGCTCACGGCGTACCAGCAGTCCGTGCACGCACCCGCTGCGGCGGGGGTCGTCGACTACGGGAAGCGCACGAGCGGCCTCGCGCGGTGGGAGCGCACGCTGTGGAAGAAGCTCGAGGTCGGGGACGTCGTGCTCCTGCGGGAGAACGAGCAGGTGCCGGCGGACATCGTCGTGCTCGCGACGTCGGACGCGGACAACGTGTGCTACCTCGAGACGAAGAACCTCGACGGGGAGACGAACCTCAAGCCGCGCAAGTCGGTGCGCGCGACGGCGGCGATCGCGTCCGAGGAGGACGTCGAGCGCGCGGCGTTCGTGCTCGACTCGGAGCCGCCGCATGCGAATTTGTATCTGTACCATGGGGTGCTGAGGTATCGGGACGTGGGCTCGGGCGAGCTGAAGATGGAGTCGGTGACGATCAACGAGCTGCTCCTCCGCGGGTGCACGCTGCGGAACACGAACTGGGTGATTGGGCTCGTCGTCTTCACTGGGGCGGACTCGAAGATCATGCTCAATGGGGGCGACACGCCCTCGAAGCGGTCCAAGATCGAGAAGGAGACGAACTTCAACGTCATTGTCAACTTTGTGCTGCTCATCATCATGTGTGCGGTCTCGGGCATCTTGAATGGGTATTTGGACAGCAAGTCGGACACGAGCGCGAAGTTCTTTGAGCAGGGCGCTGAGACGTCGAGCTCGGATGTGCTGAACGGCGTCATCACCTTCGTGTAAGTCTGGGGGTTTTCTGGCTTCACGTAGTGGTGCTCACAGTTCCGCAGGTCATGTCTCATCGCGTTCCAGAACATCGTGCCAATCTCGCTGTACATCTCGATCGAAATCGTCAAGACCATCCAGGCGTTCTTCATCTCGCAGGATATCGACATGTACTACAAGCCCTTCGACGCGACCTGCACGCCAAAGACGTGGAACATCTCGGACGACCTCGGCCAGATCGAGTACGTCTTCTCCGACAAGACCGGCACGCTCACCCAGAACATCATGGAGTTCCAGAAATGCTCCGTCAACGGCATCCCCTACGGCGAGGGCATCACCGAGGCGCAACGCGGCGCCGCGAAGCGCGAGGGCAAGGCAGACGCGATGGACCCCGAAGAGCAGGACATGCAGCTCCACATCCTCAAGCAAAAAATGCTCGACAAGATGGGCCAGACGTTCAAGAACCGCTACGCCCAACCGGACCACCTCACGCTCGTCTCGCCCAAGCTCGCGGACGACCTCGCGGACCGCAGCGCGCCGCAGCGGCAGCACCTGATCGACTTCTTCCGCGCGCTCGCGATCTGCCACTCGGTCCTGTCGGACAAGCCCGAGCCGGACAAGGAGCCGTACCGGCTCGAGTACAAGGCGGAGTCCCCGGACGAGGCCGCGCTCGTCGCAGCCGCGCGCGACGTGGGCTTTCCGTTCGTGAACAAGTCCAAGGACGCGATCGACATCGAGGTCATGGGCCAGCCGGAGCGGTACATCCCGCTGCAGCTCATCGAGTTCAACTCGACGCGGAAGCGGATGAGTGTTATTGTGCGGAACCCGCAGGGCCAGATCGTGCTGTACTGCAAGGGCGCGGACAGCGTGATCTACCAGCGCCTCGCGGCGGACCACGATCCGGAGCTCAAGGCGGCGACGCAGCGCGATATGGAGGCGTTCGCGAATGGGGGGCTGAGAACGCTGTGCATTGCGTATCGGATCATGGGGGAGCAGGAGTATATGGATTGGGTGCGCGTGTACGAGGCGGCCCAGAGCGCGATTGAGGACCGGGACGAGGAGATCGACAAGGCGAACGACCAGGTCGAGCATTCGCTTCGTATTCTTGGGGCTACCGCGCTCGAGGACAAGCTTCAAGAGGGTGTGCCGGAGGCGATCGAGACGCTGCACAAGGCGGGTATCAAGCTCTGGATTCTCACGGGTGAGTGCGAGGTTATGCTGGGAGGTGGGAGAGTGCAGCGCTGACCTCCCGTGCAGGCGACAAGGTACAAACGGCTATCGAGATCGGTAAGTTTCTCGTGTTCACCATTGTGCGTCCGCTGCTGACGCCCCTTCGCACATACAGGCTTCAGTTGCAACCTGCTCAAGAGCGACATGGAGATCATGATCCTCTCCGCGGACACTCTCGAGGCCGCGCGGCTCCAGATCGAGGGCGGCCTAAATAAGATCGCGTCCGTGCTCGGCCCGCCCTCGCTCGATCCGAACAGGCGTGGGTTCGTACCCGGAGCTCAGGCTGCGTTCGCGGTCGTCATCGACGGCGACACTCTCCGCCACGCGCTCTCCCCGGCGCTCAAGCAGCTCTTCCTCACGCTCTCGACGCAATGTGAGACTGTGGTCTGCTGTCGTGTTTCCCCTGCACAGAAGGCGATGGTCGTCAACCTGGTACGTGTTCATACTTCCACCTGAGTTAGCATCGTACCTATCTCTCATCTCTGAACTTGATATAGGTCAAGGAGGGTCGGAACGCGATGACACTGTCGATCGGCGATGGCGCTAACGACGTCGCCATGATCCAAGAGGCAAACATTGGCTGTGGCTTGCTCGGCTACGAGGGTTCACAGGCAGCGATGTCGGCAGACTACGCGTTTGGCCAATTCCGCTTCCTCACGAAGCTCCTACTCGTTCACGGCCGATGGTCGTACCAGCGCGTCGCGGACATGCACGCCAACTTCTTCTACAAGGTGCGTGGGCTGTGTGCATCACGTGATTGATTGATCTGACATGGTGGGGTGGACGTGTAGAACGTCATCTGGACCTTCGCGATGTTCTGGTTCATGCTGTTTAACAGCTTCGACGCGACGTACTTGTATCAGTACACGTTCATCCTGCTCTACAACCTCGTCTTCACCTCATTGCCTGTCATCGTGCTCGGAGGTGAGTTCACCTGTCGATGTCCTCGTACACGTGCTGACCAGTCCTCGCAGCTTTCGACCAGGATCTCAACGCCAAAGCCGCCCTCGCGTTCCCCCAGCTCTACATTCGCGGTATCCGTGGACTCGAGTACACGAAGCTCAAGTTCTGGATGTACATGCTCGACGGTCTCTACCAGTCCGCGGTCGTGTTCTTTATCCCGTACCTCGTGTGGACGCTCGACATTGCCGTCTCGTGGAACGGCAAGACGATCGACTCGCTCTCCGACTTCGGTACGACTGTGTCTGTCGCTGCGATCATTTGTGCGAACACCTACGTCGGTATCAATACGCACTAGTACGTTCCTTATATTTTGTACCCGAGTGACGGGACTAATGCGCGTGTTGCTAGCTGGACGGTCATCACGTGGGTCATTGTCGTCGGTTCCTCCGTGGTCATGATGGCGTGGATTGCGATCTACTCCTTGTTTGAGAGCATTGACTTCGTCGATGAGGTCGTGGTGCTTTACGCGGACGTCACCTTCTGGACGGTAATCATTTTCTCTGTGATCGTAGCCCTAGGTACGTTGCTTCGCATCGCGTGCAAATTGTTTTGGTGTCGCTCACTCTTCATTAGGTCCCCGTTTCTTGGTCAAGTACTTCAAGAGCGCCTACATGCCACTGGACAAGGACATCGTCCGCGAGGCGTGGGTTCACGGTGATCTCAAGGACAGGCTCGGTATCAAACATCGCCGCGACCGCAAGAAGGGCGGCAAGGCAGAACAGGCGCCTATGTTCCACAACCCTCACTACAGGTCCGAGTCTGAGATCAGTCATGCCGAGGAGGACTACTCAACACCACAGTCTTACACTCCGCCGATGCCCAGTACCGCGTATATGGATGGATCACCGAAGACCACTGCGCCGCTCATGGCGAACGAGTCGCCACGGCAGCTAGAAGAGGGCGGGTACGCTGTACGACACTCGCCAATACCCTCGCCAATGTCGAACCGCGCACAACTCAACGCGAGTCCATCATCGCAACGACTATCTTACTACTCCGCATCCAACATCCCACCACCCTCGCCCTTGCCCGAGCCGAATCGATACCACGAATATACCCGCAACTCGACGACGCGGAGTACGGCATACGGCTCTGAACCGCCTATGTCTGCCGTCTCTTACTCGTCTGTCGCATATAGCCAGCAACCCGGCTCTCCACAACACCTGTCGCCGCCAACATCTGCGTCGCTACAAGTCCCGGGTATGCGCCAGCAGCAACAGCGCGCACCTTCACCACTCTCCGCGGAGCAGTACGAGATGCGTGTGCGGACGCCCAATTCGGAGCAGTGGGCCTCGTATCCTCAAGACCACCTAACACCGCACTACCAGGGCCAGTACACGCCCCAGAGCGGTGGTAGTGGTGGTCACGCCGTCGGCGGCGGCGGCCTTCATACGCCTATGGCGACCGAAGACTCGTACATGACTGCCCACGACGGCGATGAGGAGGACGCCTATGCCGCATTCGACCCAACACCTACAGCAACGCACCCGCCGCACAACCTGCATGGGCAGTCGGAGGAGGACGATGGCGCGTGGCGGAACAGCACGTACTCGTATTCAGGCCCGCACGCGATATAACCTCCAGCCGCTGCCGGCCCTGCGTTTCTTGTCGTCTCATGAGCTCTCTGTGACAGTAGTTGCGTCTGTTGTGTGCTAACGCTCTCCCTATCTCCATCTACCCTGGATATCGGTCCTGTACCTTCTTCGCGAGCGCGGCGTATTGGCGGACTTGGACTGGGCGGCATGGTCGGCCGGGCGGTCTTCCTTCCTTTTCTTCTCGTCCATCCCCACGTAGCCCCCTCACATATTCTTCTTTCGCTTTATTTATGATTGCTTGTATCGCTGCTCCCCCTCACGATCTCCTTATCCTTTTCCTCCACGCACTCGCCCGCTCGTTTACCTTACATTTATCCTTCGCGGCCGTTCCTTTATTTCGTCGCGCACGCGCTCGCGGACGTTGCCCGGCTCGTTTTTACTTCGGATCCGGCTTAGTTAGAAGTAGAACAGACCATCGGTACGCTGACTTATTGTGCATAATGACATATCTAGCAACACGAACACATGGGACTCTTGGGATCATGGTTGTCTCCTCGTATAATACAGTTATTGGGTGAGTAGGACAGCGCTCGGAACTCTCTTGGAGAAAGGCTCGCAACACGGTATTTCAGATATTGGCATGCCCCCTAGAGGTCTTTGTATTTGTTGAAGAACTTCACAGTGGCCTCAAATGCTCCCTCCTTTCCAGCCTTCACTTTGGGGTTGCTCTGTGAATGACAAGGAAAGTGTCAGACTTAGGGCAGGGAACTCCTCGCATAGGGCGCACACGCACCATATCTCCCCGGACAGCAAACCCATGGGTGCAGCCCTCCCAGTAGGTGCGTTCGTAGCCGGGAGCAAACTTCCCGTTACCGAAGACCTCGTCTGCCTTCGCCTGCGCCTCTGCGGGGAAGGCAGGATCGGTCTCGCAGCTGTTGATTAGGAGCGGTGCCTTTACTTTGTCGCGGTACGCCTACGTCGGACGTTGGATATCGTTGTGTCAACCTTACCTGTCCGCGCGAGCGGTAGACCGACCATGCTTATGGGCTGCTTACCTCGAGATCCTCTGGGATACGCATGCGCGAAGGATGGGTAATGGTAGTGGCCTTCGCGGCTCCAGTGAGGGCGAGGTGCCATGCTGGAGGTGCGCCGAAGCAGTACCCGGTAGTGCCTATCCAAGTGACCCCCTCAGCCTTGAGAGCGGCGACGACGGCGTCGACAACGGGCTTCCACGTCTCGGGGCCGTGGCGTGCCACCCAGGTGGCGCGGTCGAAGTCCGGTGGGGTCTCGGCGGGGCGTGCGTCCCCTTGGAAGAGGTCAGGCATGATGGTGCGGTAGCCGTTGCGCGCGAAGGCGTCGACGAGAAGCTGTATAATGCGGCGTGGCGCGAATGCGTGCGGTCGAGAAACAAGATAATAGGTGAGTGTATGCCCTTCAAAATCGGTATAGAGAATGTGACGTACCTTGTTATTGACGAGCGGTATGCCGAATACGTCCGTAAGGAAGAGAGCGACATGATCCTTGGCATAATCGCCTGAGGGAGTGCCCACATAGCACTCCACCCCTGCGATCTGCTCGATCTTCCCTAGATTGTGCATCAGTTAGCTGATAGTATGATTTTTGATTCCGCCAGCCTCATCCCACCTTCAGGAGTGCCTTCGTGGAGAACACCTAGTAGATCGTAAGGAAATTTAAACGCAACAGGCAGTGTGAGCAAGACAAGTGTACTTGTGTTACCACCCCCACGCACTGATGAAGCAATTGTCACACATGGGGCCAGACATGTTACTCGATTTGATGGAGATGCGCAACAGGGAGAGGAGGCAGACGAATGAGAACTGGGCGGGAGATGGAGGACCTGCCACTGCCTACCGGATGGATTTATAGCTGCAGTGGTCCTGAGCCTGCATGAAGGCTCCCCACGGATCATCAAAAATACGTAGCTATATCCTCTTTCGGCCCGAGTCCAAAGTCACCCACCTCGGAGATGCGGGTGGAGCACATATAAGTGACAGTGTCCGATGAAGAGCCATATCCAGGGACAAGTATCTATAGCCTTCAATAATAAAACACCGTGCTTTGGTTTGTACTGACCCACACGCCGTTCCGAAGCTCAATCCCCAGCTTGACGGATCGCATTGCTACCGAGACTCTAAAATGCCGTACTGGTAATGTACTCATATGACGTTGTATACTGGTGAATGCTTGTCAAGTTGCCTCGGAGCGAAGCGAGCATTTTCAGTCCGCAGAGCACTTCCGCCGGACAAACACAACCAAACATGCGCTACAACTCGATTTTGGCGCCGAAGACCGAGTGAAGGCATCAAATGCTCTCCATACGCACGAAACACCACGAAAACACACATGTATGCTCTTGAATGCTGTTTCAGCCCGCATAGAAAGTTTTATGTGTCTGGGTGACTTCCTTCGTGCTCGAGGGCAATGTTGTTGTATCAGGCGATCTCTTCCGGTACGCCCCCTTCCTATCAACGTTCCCTAGCAGGCCCGCACCTGCTGATTGCGCCCGATCCCCAGCGCGTCTGACTTCCAGCTCGTAGTCGTCCTCGGCTACGCTGCTGTGCTCTCGCTCTTCCCCACGGATTCGCTGACGGTGCACGCGCTGCACGCGCTCGCGTGGTGCGGCGCGTTTCACGTCGTCGGGCTCGGGCTCGTCCTCCGGGCGCAATCACAGGGGCAAGTTCTTAGTTAGGCACTACCTCAAGCACTACCATTACTCGCAGAACGACCGCGGCCAGGGTGCGGTGCACGAGGCGTTCCAGAACTGGAAGCAGATCTACAACGCGAGCATGTGCACGACATACGGTGGGTGCTCATCAAGTGATATGTAGGGAGCCATCTGAGGCTAACATATGCGCGATGTGGTAGTCTCTTTTGGCTGTTTGGCTTGGAAGGCGTACTCGCTCCTGCAGCAATGGACCGCTGGCGATGAATCTCTGTGCCACATGCTTGGAGTTGTAAGTCGGCGTGCTCTCGATATAGAATGGGTCGTTCACTTGAATGCACAGCTCATGATCGGGCTCCATGTCTGGTCTAGCCTGGAGAGTTACGGGGTCCTCGGCTTCTTCGGTCGGTGATACTTATGCTCTTCAGCACGAGCGTTTCACGAGCCGCCCATTCAGGCTGGTTCTACGGAGACTTCTTCATCGAGAATTTCCTTTCAAACTTGGAGTACACTGGTATCTATCGGTGAGTTCCCCTTTGCGTTGCTGGAGGGAACCCTGCTAACTTGAACATCTCGGTAGCTACCTCAACAACCCAGAGCTCATCAGTGGCAGCAAGCTCGTCTTCGCTATCGCCGTCTTCCGTCACCTTGCGGAGTGGTGGTTCCTCGCAAAGGTCGAAAAGTGAGTCCAAGTACACTAGAATCTCTCGAGCGGTCTGCTCATGCCCTGTCAGCCCACATACGCAAGCTGTATGGAGACTCTATGAGAAGCGACTCCGGGTTTCTCAAGGTCATCAAGAAGGTAGCGCAGAAGAACGCCAAGTTGCTCGAGTCCCGCGCGGGCAAGCACGCCCCGGAGATCGGTCGTGTCGCGCGCGAAGTCAAGGGCACGTTCGACAAGGTGTACGAGGAGACTGCCGAGGTCGTCGAGGACTTCCTCGCCAAGTGTGAGCCCTATTCTGTCCATATCAATGGGAAAGCCTTCCGCTGCTGGTGCCCTCCGCTTCCATCTCAGCGAGCCGATCCGGGTCCGCTGGCACGCGCCCCTTCACCACTCGCGCAAGGACTGGGTCGGGATCTACCGCGTCGGCGCGAACCAGTCCACGCTCGTCACGCGCACGTCCTCGCTAGGCATGTGGGTGCCCATGCACGACGACGAGTGGGACGGGGATATTCCTCGCGAACTTCAGCGCCCCGCACGAAAGAGCGCCCCTGGCTCGCCAGACGCGGAAGAGGGCGAGGTCGTGTTCAAGGCGAGCGTGCTGCCCTGGAAGACGGGCAGGTACGAGATCCGGTACCACCACGACGGCAAGTACAACGTCATGAGCCTCGACGGACCCTTCGAAGTTGTCAGTGAGCATCGTTTCTCGGTTCAACGTGCAGGCCAGACGGCTGACCCTCGCATCCTTGTGCAGTCTACAAGCCGCGCGAACTGACGTACGAGAGCGTGCGCCGGAGCCTGATGCACATTGTCCCGCTCTGCCTCGACAGCGACCCATCTCTCATCCCCCAGTCATGCAAGCCTGACTCACTAGCAGGCGAGGACGGGCGCGACCCGGACGACTTCCGGTTCTGGTCCGAGCGGCAGGCGAAGCGCATCTCGCTCGCGATCGAGCAGGCGTTGGACATCGAGCCCACGCCCGAGGTCATCGTCGCGGACGCGAACGTCGGCGCTCTTGCCAACCGGACCCTCGTTTCGAAGGAGCTCTTATTCGAGTAATCATGTATCATCCTTCCGTTCCCCGAGCTATGGCACCCTAGAGGATACGCAGTAGCGCCAAAACGCCGCCCCGCCTTGGGATCTACGAACATATTTACGATACATGCTTCACGTTTCTTTACGCCAATAGAACGAACGCTCGTGCATAGTGGCACTGGGGATTTGGATGACCGGCTTCCTGGGGAGGCAGGTCGGACGGGGCGCTCTGCTACATTCTATATACTTCGTTTTTCTGGCAATGTTCTCCTTTGTATATAGCACACGCGCCATTGACCGTCTTCAGTATTTGATCTGGAGTAGTGAGGCGTCCAACGAGTACCATAGAGTCCCAGATATCGGCCCGACGCTTTTCGAATAAGACGGGCGCTTCGCACTGCCACCACAGTCATAGTAATCTCATCCAACCGCTCTATTCTTCTCTCCATCGTCCCCATCACCATGGCCCCGACACACTCTCGCGATGACTCTTCTTCTACTCTGTCCTCACTGCTCACATATGCATCCACCGGCTCCTCAGATGCATCCACCGGGAGCTATGGGCTCAAATCTCTCCAGCCTGAATTCAAGCAGCAAGTTCAAGCTCTAATCGATGACCGCACTTTGTCTGACGACGCACTTTACGGGCAAGCCCAGAAACATCTTCAAGTACTCCTAGATCCCCGAGTTAGTGTCCACAATAGGCCGGCGTGGATCGCTCGCCTCAATGCCAACATCCTCAAGCCTCCTGAGGGATACACAACGGATAAGATGCTCAAAGCCATGTTTACGGTTACAGATGAGTTCGATCTGCACGCCGGGAAGCGATATGTTTCTGCTACAATCTGTGCCTGTGCCTCGGGCGTCGTCGCGGCGGGCGAGATCGACGATGACTCGGTTCGTGACGAGGCTGCCGTAGTTGATCGATGATCATTTGGCTCGCGCGCTAGAGGGCCTCGCAACCACTTGGGTGGCGTACATGCTCTGGCCGTGTGAGTAGCGCTGTTGATGTTCACTTTCATGTCATGTGCTGCGCTCAAACTTGCATCAAAGTCTATTCATCCAGCTGTGGTAGTGCAATCATGAGTGAAACGGAGCTCCCTTGGTCCTCAATCGCCACCCCAACTCTCGACGATACGGGATCACATTTGGTAGAAGGATTGAAGAAGAATCGTCCCGGCAACCTTCAGGACTTGGTGAGTGTATGCAGTCTTTCCATCAAGCTCCACTCCTTAAATACGCGATTGTGTATGCGCAGGTATTGCGTCGGGACAATTACACTTGTTTCTTTACTGGAGAATTCAGTGCAGCTGCCCCATCCTCTTTCAAAGATTCTCTGCCCCACAATGCCGTCGCTAGCTTCCCCGAAGCCGCCCACATCTTTAAGCGTGCAGTTGCTGTTCTTGATGCTGACACTCCCCAGAAGCTGGTAAGTAAAGTAAGGAATACTGTATAGCCTTTGACTGACGATTGTTATGTTTGAAATGTGTTTAGAGAGTGTCGAAAACGGCTACATTCGACATTCTCAAACATTACTGCCAGCTCGAAGGGGATCTTCAAGAGCTGGTCCTCAGCTTAGACCAGCCACAGAATGCGCTCCTACTTGGGCATGATCAGCATAGATGGTTTGATCGCTTGCAATGGTCCTTGTTTTCCACTGAGGTTTGTCATCGCGCCATGTCAATAGTATTGCGATAGTCGATCTCACACCAGGCAATGTAGACGCCCAATCGGTACGAGATACGCACGATGCCCAGTTACGCTGGCCGGCAACCAGTCCAGCAATACGTCACATTCCGCGACCATAGTGCTCTTGTCGATCCTCCCAAAGCAACTGCCTCAAACAAAAAGCGCCCCCGCGACACGCTTGAAGTGGACCTCCCGAACCCTGAGCTACTTCGGCTGCACGCCGCGCTGACGCGCGTGATGCACCTCAGCGGTACCGCGGAGATATTTCCTGAGCCGCCATCTCACGAGGGCGCTTCCGGCGCTCCTCCGATCGCTGCGAACTATGGGGCGGACTTTGTTGAAAAGTTCGTAGATGACAGGATCGCAGATTTGCGGCACACGCTCTCTGGGCTTTCGCTTCCAAGCGGACTGAGGGAGCCATAGTGGTGGGAGGTCGAGGGTCATTACCGTCACGGTACTGCGCCTATTCACAACGTTTCTACGTTGTTAGTCTTGACGAGAGTGGCCATCAATGTGTTTCGTTGCTGTTATGCTCATTGCGAGCGAAGCGAGCATTTTCAGTGCCTAGGGGACGTCACCACACTTCCGGGCTAATTAGCTTGGGAGAATCAAGGGGATGCCCCCGCCTGGTTAGCCCCGTTTTCTCGTTCCCCACCTCCCATGAAGAAGTCTGAAGAAATGCCATCGCCTGCTCTTTTTGTCAACGCGTACTGTTTGGTGACGTGGCATACGTGACCCACGATATGTGAACGTGTACATGGTGATTCGCAGGTAGCCTAAATCAGACTCGCCGCGTAGTGTTATAAATCTGGCCGATGTCGCTCACTCCCGATAACTCGACTCGCTCGATGCATATCAACCCTCCCAAGAAGTCATATCATAACCTACAATTGGAACTAGTACAAGTTTGTCACGGCGCCACTTCAGACATTTCTTGAATCTTTCACTGCTATGTTCCTCGACAACCCTCAACCATCTGGACCCGCCCCACCATCCCCTCCAGCTCCTCCTTCATCCTTGCCTCAAGCCCATCCACACACAAGCCCCAACAATCGTCTCCCGTCTGTACGGCATTCGCCCCTGCCCACGCAGAGCGCGAGCGCACGCGAACGACGAGCACGTCGAGCTTACCCACCGTACACGCGCGGAGCGCGAGCAGCATGAGCACGCGCTCGCAAAACGCCTCCAAGTCATCCTCCGCTTCCGTCTCCCCCGAGTTTACGCCCCCTGCGCGACGCGCCTCCGTCTTGTGCGCGCGCGCGGACCACGCGCCCTCGAGCACGCTCAGCGCAGGGCAGAGTGACTCGAAGTCGACGTCCCCCGCCGCAGGTGCGAGCGCCCCGAGCACCGTCTCCACGTCCGCGTCGGGCACTGAGAGGGACGTAAGGTGCGGGAAGCCGCGGAGGTGCGCGGGCCACTCGCCCACAGGGGGGCTGGAGCCGGGGCCGCGCACGGTGAGGGCGGTGATCGTCCGCACGGGATGGAAGAGGCGCGCTGCTACTTGCGCGATATCCGCGGGATGGAAAAGGTCCGCTGCTATTACTTGCGCGATATGCGCCGCGGCCGAATAGTGCGTGTGGGGAGAGTAGGTGACGTCCGCGGCGAGCTCCCCGGACGCGAGGGGGCGTAGCGCGAGTACAACGGCGGGGGGCTCGGTTTGCTCCTCTGAATCCAAGTCTAAAAAGTCGCGGATATGCAGAGGATGGACAGCAGAGCGGCCGGTCCCGGGGGGCCCCAGTGTTACGATCGTTGACAAGGCCCGCGAATGTATGGACGACCACGGCCGAATGTGTACCTTCAACTCCGCGCCATCTGGAAGAGCCTCATCGAAGTGCGGGAGGATCGCGAGGACACCTCGCTCGTCCCCGCTGACGAGGAGCGAGCGCAGGCTGGGCAGAAGCGGCGGTTCCGGCCCGGGCGTGCCCGGGGCGTCTGCAAGAAGGGCCTTGCAGTCGTGCAGCTCGAGGGACTCGAGGGCGGGACACCGACGGAGTGTGCGAACGATGTCGAGGAGAGCGTCGCGCGGAGGTGAGAGGCACCTTTGCGAGCAAGAGCAGGGGGTGAGCGCGAGATGGCGGAGCGCGAGATGGCGGAGCGCGGGGAACTCGCTCGAGGCTGTTCTCGTGCCCGATCGCGATGGGCGGAGATGCTGGACCCCAGTGCGCAACGTCGTGAGCTGACGGAGGGACGGGAGGGGCAGAAGGGGGATATGGGAATTGGCGCGGCGGGCGCGCGGGACGATCCACAGCTCCTGAAGGTGGTGCATGCCCTTGAGGAGGTCTTCCGCCACCTTGAGCAAGGGCCTCCTGTCCTCGACCAAACGGAACGACGTGATCCTGTGCGAGTACGGGGTGAGCACCTGCACCATCGCCGGGGAGAGGCCGCGGAGCGAGAGCCCGAACGCAAGCTCGCAAGAAGACCGGAGCGCGCGCGCAAACAGCGGGTGCGCGCGCGGCAGCCCGCCGTCCGGGACGCTCCAGGTGGGCATGCTGAGCACGTTCGCCCAGAAGCGGGGCGTGTGGTCGAGGAGGAGGGAGCGCCAGAGGGTGCACACGCCGAGCACGTCGACCGCTAGGGCGGGCATGTCCATACAAAGATGGGCGAAGAGCTCCATGAGGAGCTCGGCGGGTAGGACGGCGTTGATTGTGGTACCGTAGCGTTCGAGCGCCGGGGGTGGGGGCCCGTCCACTGGCACGTCCTCTGGTGCTTCCACCTCTTCTACGAGGGTTGGGGCGAGGGCGGGGGCTAATGAAACCATTAGAGCACTGCGCCTAATCGTAAGGAACATAGGGCTCACGTTGAGACAACATAGCGGGAACGCGGGGGAGGGACTGGAGGCGGGATACGCTGGCGTATTGTGTTTCGCACCGGGGTATAAGTACGAGCCGTCGTGGAGGCGCAGCAGGCGAATGTACCCTGAATGACCAACTATATCGGTAGCAGCGTTCTCAAATGTAGGACTCGAGCTGCCTTGGGCGGTGTATCGTGGACAGGTATTGGACAATACCGTAGGGTCCGGAGCGAGGCGATGATAATACTCAGAGATAGACGGGCATCCACACGCAAAAAGGTGTCCACCAACAGGCATACATGCAGGACGCTGCAGTCCGCGCCCAGCCCTGGCCATGGCGGAGGCGGAGGCGCCCTGAACTCGGTCGTTTTAGGCTGTAGGCTGTACGCCTTCTTTTCTGTGTCCAAGGTTCGTTCAAAGGAGAGTCTAGGCAGAGGACCGTGCGGGCCACTCACTTAGAGAGCTCAGAGCTCGAGCATATAGCAACGTGTACGCGCCGTGCTGCGGCAACGCGCGGCCAGCTGTGTGCCCCTTTCCTGCTCCCTGCTCCGGGCCCTCGTAGGTTAGCATTTACAGTACCTCGGCTTGACCTGGATATTCACGAAGAGGCCGCCGAGCGCTGTCCAGTGGGTGTCCTCGGGTGATACGGCGGGAAGACACGCGTGACGCGTCTCGTCGCTGCGGCTGGAACGAACGGCGTTGTGTGCGTGTGTGCGTGTACGATCGAGGGTTGCGATCGAGAAGATGTCTCGAACGACATACAAGCAGGGACGTGATAAGAAGGTAAGGCTCGAGACTCACGACACGGTACACCGGCCTCACGCCGCGGGCTGAGATCTCAAGACTGGAGGGTCGGCTTTGACGTCCGATGTTAGCTTCGCAGACCCTAGGGTGTTCGGCATTCTGCATCCTGCTGCCCACGTCGGCCTTCGCAAGCAGCGTTAATGATCACGACTGGATGCAGAAATGTGCGTGCGTATGTGTATGTGTGTGTGTGTATAATCCAAACGCAGAGTATGCTTGTTCGTACAAGACGACCGGCGCGAGCGGATCGCCATGCTCTAGAACCGAGGGGGAGGGGGACCACTCGTCAGCATCTCTCGCATCTTCAAAACTCAAAACCCAAAATTCACCTTCTATTCGATTCGTTCATTACTTCCCTCCCCTCCCCTCCCCTCCCATCTAGAACGCCTCCCCCCTCACGCCTCGGCGACAGCAACCTGCTCGACGCGCCCGTCGTGCCACTTGATGGTCACGCTCCCGTCCTGGTTCCCGAAGTAGGCAGACTTGGCCATGTGGCAGAAGAGGCCGACCTCGACGATGCCGGTGAGCATCTTGATCCGGGTCAGGAGCTGTTTGCGTGCGTGCGTGTGCGTGAACGTTAGTGAGCGCAGCGTCCCCGCGCAGAAACCGGCTGGCAAAGGGAAGGAGGGCGCAGGCGAGACGCACCGTATACGGCTCCCGCATCAGCTCCTCCGGGAACGGCGCGTCTATAATAAAGTTCCCATTGTCGGATACGACGGGCCCGGCCTTGGCTTTGGCCATGCGCAGCTGCGCGCCGGGCGAGCCGATGAGGTGCAGGTTCTGGAGGATCTTCTTGTACGCGAAGGGGACGACTTCGATCGGGATGCCTTGTTTCCACTGCGCGCGCGTGGGGTTAGAAAGGAAGGGGTGGGGAGCAAGAGAGGGGCATGGGAGCAGGGGGGAAGGAGGGAAGGGAGGGGACTCACGTTCGTGCCGAGGACGTTCGAGTTCTTGCGGTAGTCCGCGACGAGGACGAACCTGCGCCGCCGCTTCTTTAGCCTCTCGTCTTCTCTCCTTCTCTCCTTCTCCCCTTCTCCCGCCCACCCAAACTGCGCAAAGGCAAGAAGGCGAAAAAGGGCACACTCACGTATCCGCGGCCTCCGCGAGGACCTTCTCGCGGAGGTGACACCCGCCGCCGCCTTTGATGCAGTTCAGGTCATGGTCGACTCTGTCACAACTCGTCAGAGCTGGCTAGGATATAAGAAGAGACGGGGGAGGGGAGGGGGGTGTAAATTTTGAGAGAGAAAGAGAGACGCACTCATCCGCGCCGTCGATCGTGACGTCGATCACGGGGTACTGGTCCACATCGCCCAGGAGGAGCTGCGCCTCGACGATAAGCTCCTTGGACTGGAAGCCTGTGTGCCGGGACGGTTAGGGAGCCGTTTCGGGAAGGAAGCGGAGGGGTATGGCGTCAGCGGCCGGAAGAGGGAAGAGGGATGACGGAGCGACGATCACCGGAAACGGATGGCAGGGTGTGGCTGAGGATGGGGCGGGGACGGGGTGGAAAGATGGGGGCAGGGAGCAGGGAGGGGGACGCACCGGTCGGGATAAACACGCGATCTTTGTTGAGCTCGCGGCCCTGCGCGACGATGCGCTCCACGACGTACGGGACGGTCGATCCTGTAAGTGTGCGCCGCGCGCGCAAAAAAAAGCGAGCGCAAGAAAAAAGTGGTGTGAACGGCTTGTAGTGCGATACATACATGTCGATGAAGCCTTACCGGAGCCAATCCCGATCACCTTCACCAAACAAAGCACTCTCAGCACTCCACTCTTGCGATCGCACGAAGGAAGGGAGGGGAGACACACCTTATGTTCGGGGAGGATGTGCCGGTCGACGGCCGTCCAGGCCGCGAGGCGCTTGGCGGCCTCGACGGTCGACGTCGGGGTCGGGACTGCGAGCGGCATAGGTGTCACGGTGCATACGCGCACAGAGCGGGAGTGTGTGAGCGAATGAGAGAAGGAAGGAAGGGAGAGAAGAAAGGAGGGACGCACCTTTGGTCTGCGGGGGCGGGGTGTCGGCGGTGGGCGGGACGAGCTGGCCGGCGCGGGTCGCGCGGAGGGGAGAGGGGTATACCCCGTCGGCGGGGGTGCTGTCCGGGTCGGGCCAACGTTTGTGCGCCGGGACGGGGTTTTGGACGAGTACGGGGCCGCGGTGCATGAGGGGTGAGGGGTGTGTGTAGAAAGCTGAGGGATGGGTGGGATGGGATGGACGGACAGATGACTCACGAGAGGTCTGGGGTAAGTATGGCGGGCGGGATGGGCATGCTGCGTTTGTTTCTGCTGTTGCGAAGATGCGGGGCGAGGAGTGCCGGGACAGTCGAGTATCGGCAAGTGGGGAAGAACGCGCTCAGGCTCCTGGGAGAGGGGGCGGCGCAGCGGGCGGGTCGCTGGCGGAGAGGCTTTAGGTGCGAGTGCGGGCGGTGGCAGCGGGTGCAGGTGGGGATAGCAGCGAGGGTGCGGACGCGAACGTGGGCGACCGACGACAGACGCAGCATGAAATACTCGGCCGCGGAGGGCGCAGGGCTGTCTCTGCCTGCTCGCCGCCGCGCACGGCATGGCCTCGCGCTGTCCGTTCCGACGCCGGGCACGCGTTGCTGAGCGAGCTCCTCTCGAGAGCACGGGACGCCCGCGCCGGTCATTTGCCCGCGAGGGCGTCAATCGGTTCCTCCTTGTCCTCCCAGCTCCCCTCGCATCCCTCACTCTGGGAACCATCTCCTCCCTACGTTCACGCCCGTAGGAAGATGAAGGCCATAAGGGGTTAGCCTTCCCCCCACTCTCATAGTAGCCAGGCACACTAACTCCCCTCCCCTCCAGGCGTCCTTCTCACTTGGTCAGTCTCAGACTCTCATACGCAGTACGCGGCCCCGCCGCGGCGATCCGTTACTCAGCACCACCCCGTGCAGCGACTCCGCCGTGAAGCAGATCCTGCTCGCGATGAACGAGAAGGAGAGCTTCATCATCGAGGACCTCGACGACTTCCACGTCGTCATCAAGGCCGACGAGGAGTACCGCGTCCGGCGCGAGCTCGAGGCGGAGGTGAGTCGTCCGACGAGTTCGGCTTGGGACGCGTTTCCTTGACAGTACTTGTTGCAGCTGGAGAAGAACACGTACAGCCTTGAGTGATTGCATTCGGGGGTGCTACTGAATATTTCGTCCTGAGCCACTTGGCTTGGGTGCGCACATTGTGCGGGGTCCGTTGTGAGTCTCGATTGCTCGTCGCCTCTCTTCGTGTATGCGCCGGTGTACACTTTTCGTACGCCCAATGATACATCCCACTTGCGCATACATTTGCGTTTTGCCCCCGCCACGGTTGTACGCCGATATCGACCCAACACCACCAAGCAACGTCTTTGCTCGTCCTGTTTTCCGAGAACGCCGCCACTGACGGCTCATCCGCTCCAAACTGCCAAGACGTCCTCGACCGCGCGCAATAACGTCCATCCTAGCAACCGCAGAGCGCACGCCCACTCTCCCCCGCCCTCTGTCCGCAGCGCCCAGAGTCCAGACATACCGCTCTCTTTTCTGGTTCGGAGCACCGAGACAGCAGCACCTCCGAGTCTCCCGTGCCGATCGGCGCATGCATAAGAATTTCACGTCACTATTAAGTAGCGATACATAAGGACTTCGGTCAAACCGCCATAGGATCCTCCATCCGCTCGTTCAAGTACGTCCCCCCGCGCGTCACCATATGATAAGTGCCAACCGAAATCACTTCATTCTCACAATCTACGCACGATTTGATCCGCTCGTGGAACGTGCGGGGATGTCCCCCAAGCTCGTTGAGGATCCCTGCAGATGGGGTGAAGCCGTGCATCTGCTTGATGGTGGTGCGGGGGAACGGGTGTCCAGGTTCTCGGTAGAAAGAGAACGTCAAGACGTCGGCGCCCTGGATGACGGTGACGCGCTCGAGCTCCGGGCATCGTTTGAGGAAGCCGGCGTTGGCGTGGAAGGACGCGATGGCGTCTTTGCGACTCTGTAAGGGGCCCGGGGGGTTATGATTAATTGATTAGCCACCCAGTTCTAGTCTAGTTCATATCAAGTAGGCAGAAAGAGACGTACTGTCGCGTACCGCTCGTCCAAATGCAGCCTCAGCTCCCTCACCCCCGGGAACGCGTCCTTCAAGAACGGCAGGCCCACGGGGAAGTTCGGCCACGTCGGGTGGCACGAGCACGCCCGCATGACGAGGGTGCGCACCTTCGGGAACACAAGCTCCGAGAGAGGCTGGGAGCGGCAGGTGAGGCGGGCGCGGGACGAGGCGCTGGGCGGGGACGGGGACGGGGACGGGGACTCGTGCGTGCAGTGGTTGAACTTGAGGACGCGGAGCGAGCCCCTCCGGTGCGCTGCAGACTCGGACTGAGACTCGGACTGGAAGAGGAGCGCGGAGAGGGCGGAGCTGGTGTGCAGCGCGTCGAGCTTGTGCAGCGCGATGCTGGCGAAGAGGGGCGCGGCGGCGTCCGCGTCGGGAACGCTGAACTCGCACGGCCAGATACTGAGGTCTGTAAGAGTGTTCGCATGTCGCTTGAGGAAGGCGGCCAAGGCGCGGAGAGTGGAAAGGGTGTAAGGGTTGATTAGCTCCTGCATGCACGCGATGCTGAGCGACTGGAGCGCGGGAAAGGCGGAGGAGCGGTAGAAGGAGGTGAAGTCGGGCACGGGGAAGTGGCAGGTGATGGTGAGGTGTGCGAGGTTGGGCATGATCGCGCTCAGCTGGGACGGGAACGGGTTGGGGGCGCGGACTTGGCTCTCGCGCGACAAGAATAATTCCATAGATTTGTAGGAGTTGAATACGCGCTGTGGTCTTAGTTAAGCACTTCGTAAAATAGAGTCGCCAGGGAACAGCGGAAGAATGAGACATGACATACCTTCGTCTCCACAAATGGGCCGTGCGTTTCGAGTCTGATCTTGAGCGACTCCATCGTGTCCGGGAGCACCCCGAGCAGGTCCACGAACTCACTCCACCGACTCAGAGGTTGGGTGTGGCTCGCATCGAACATGCGAAGGGAAGAAAGCGGGGCAAAGAACGCTCCCCGAAGCAGCGTCTTCCAACCCACGCGTAGATGCCAGCCGAAACACATCGCAAGCCGGAGCTCTTGCACTGGCAGCCCGCTGAGCGCAGGGTCGTGGGCGTATAGCTTTGTCTTCGCGAAGAGTCGTATGTTTTGGCATGTTATGCTGACTGAGTGCAGGAGAATAGGGCCGGCGATTTCGAAACTGCGCCGTGATGTCAAGGCGAAGGGGAGGATGGATGAGGGAAAGACGAGAAATAGGATGTGTTGGAGGATTTCGACCGGGAGGTCATAAAGCGTCGTACCCGATCCGGCCTGTATGGACAAATAGATTAGGATAATGTCACACCGGGAGATGCGGAGGAGTGCAGCACCATATGACTGAGCTTCACAAGCGAAGCTATACGCTTGAACGAAGATTCGAGCATCATCCCTCAGTCACTCTAGAGAGTAAGAGAGCAAGGAGACGAGGAAGTGAATGCACGAAAGGTAGCCCCCAGGTCATTCTCAGTGCGGCTGTCCGGTGCATTGCCATGGCCGAGTCCTAAGGACGTTGCGGTTCAGTGGGTCGCTGCCTCCAATACATATCCGGAGTCCGATCGAATATTCCACGTGGCCGCAGCTCTTATACATAAGCGGCAGGTTGGTAATACCACAGGGCGTTTAAAGCTTTCAATTGCCAGCACTAATGTACCGCCGCATGCAACGCTGTTTGTTCGAACCGTTACGAGCGCAATATTTCTTCTCATTAGCTATGCACATTTCGCCTTCGGTGCTCTCTCGTGGTGGAAATTTCGCAGCTACGAGTCAAGAATCTATGCGGCTGAGGTGAGCCAGAGCTCGACACTTTCCACCCGCGAGACCGGAACCACCTAACGAAGCTAAGATAACTGCCAGTGGCGACCGCCCCATTTAATATGAAGTGACTCGACTCGAGTATGCCGAGCGCCGTAATCCCAATTGATATCGTCTGGTGCAACTCAAGGGCTTGCATTCGAGTGGCATGAACCACTGCCAGCAGGCGCGAAAGCCTGGGGTTGCCACGAGTCTTGGAGAATCCAGTCGCCGATGCCGTTTGTTCGCCACTGAATCCACTTTGAGTCGTTACAACTGGTCCCAAACGCCCTTTTTTCCGACCTCTCTGGTTGTTAGGGTGTGTCTTCTAGCCCTCCACTAGCTGACTCTGCCGTTTCCGTTTTGTACAATGAGATAGAGGTAGCTGAGCACCTTTGGGCTGCCTAAGCAAGAAGTGAACATTGTACTTTGTTTACAGCGAGGCTCATATATCTCTCAAGGCTGGGGTCTGATGTAACCCAAAGTCCAACCCCCATCTTATTGTTTCTGCCATGAGATCTCGACGTGAGCATTTTCGCTGTTAGTAACATTCAGAGCTCTCATGAGGTTTCACAGCGTCCGATCACGTCAGCTCATTAGAAGACCTCTTCTTAAGATCTCTCTCCGAGAAGAGTCGGCGGTCGTCTGCGCACCGGCGTGGTGGCACTACTCCTTGCAAACGCAGCAGGTATCTTCACGCTTACTACGAGGCCGCTGTTACGATCAACGCCACCCTACCCCCCGAGCTCCTCATGGAGGTTTTCTCACAGTTCTCTCCCGAAAAACCAACTTATGCTTTCCATCTGCTTCGGGTATGTCGCCTCTGGCGCTCCTTGCTGGCCCGCACGCCCCAGTTTTGGGGGAACGTACTCAGCGCTCCTACCTGGGACGTACGGGAGTGGCCCCGCGCCTCACCCACAGAAACACATGAGCTGTTCGCCCACGCGCTCTTCTGCTCTCGCGACCTCCCGTTTGGGCTTTCCCTCCGCGGGATGTGCAGTACGTTCGCGGAGATGCTCACGCCACACATAGCCAGAATTACGTCTCTGCGTTTGGAAGATTGCCAGGAACCCCAGCTGAAGATTGTGGAAGGCTTCCTCAGAGAAATGCCGCGCCTGCAGGTGCTGTCTGTGTTTCCGCTCTCACTCTTCAACATAATCCGCCACCCCCGCCTCCCACCTTCTTCATCTCTTCCCCGCCTGACAACGCTGCGAACCGGAATGCAGCATCTCCTCCATTCAACCTCTGGGCACATCAATACGTTTCCCACTCTCCGCCACCTTACGCTCACACCGTGTTCGTGCGGGATTTGCTGGTCTCCTAATGGCGACGCGCCTTCTTTGGTCCTTCGTGCGCTCCGCCAATGCCCTGCCCTGGAGACTCTCGAGCTTCACGGGAACATACTCGGCACGCTCCCCGCTCTAGCCCCTGCTCCTCATCATTCCGAGGGACCTCGCCAGGCCCTCCCGCATACCCTGCGTTCCCTCACCCTCTCCGGGTCAGAGAGTTATTTTGAAGGGATCCTCGCGTCGTTTGCGCTCCCGCAGCAGGCGGAGCTAACACTACGTTTTAAGCCCTTCCTAGCGGAGTCCGTGACCGCGCACATCCTCCAGGACATGAGTCGTCGGGACCACCGAAATCTCCAGCGGAATGTATACTCCGTGGAAGCCCCTCAGGACCCCATCCACGTGATGTTGCGCTCTCAGACCCACCACACATCCGAAGAGGAACAAGAGGCTGCTAACGTACCTACCTCGATCGAACTCGCCGCACGCGTCACCTATACCCCACACCGCGCCGCGCCACTTGGCTACGCGTTCGGTACTCCCACCTCGCAGCGCGCCGTGAGGGCCAGCCCAACGCTCTTCCGTGCTCCCGACATACCCGCGCAGAAGGTCTCGATCACCGCGCTTACCGTGCACGCCCTCACACCGTCCTCGCGGGTGTCGCCTGGCCCGCCGAAGAACCAAAGCGTACGCAAGTGGAAGTCGTTCCTCCGCGACTTCCCAGACCTCACGCGTCTCACCGTGCCCGACGCCCCGGACGCGCGCCCAGAGATGGTACTCGGCGCACTCGCGCCCAGCGTCGGGGACGTCGACTTCGATTCACTCTGCCCTGGGCTGAGCGTGCTTGAGTGCGCGTGGAGCCGTCTCCCGCGCGCTCGCCGTCGCGACGCGACGCGGAGGTGCAGGCGCGGGAAGAGGCGGCGTACGGCAGAAGCGAGGGCGAAGGAGGACATGGAGGCGTTCTGCGAGCGGGTGCTGGAGATGCTTGCGAGGCGCATGTATTGCGTGGGGATGCTGGATATGCTTGTCGTGCGCGTTCGCCCTGAGGATTGCCAAAAGGACCCGACGTCAAGACCAAGCTGGGACGTAGACGCCGACGAGAGCGAAGACTATTGGGCGAGACACGTTGATGAGCTAGAGGCAAAGCTGAAGGAGAAGCTGGAGGGGATGGTGGGGCGAGTCGAAGTGGTTCGGGCAGACGTTTGAGATGATGAAGAACTGGTAGGCTCTTCATATAGATAGAAACATAAGAAGAGATGTGGCGGTATTTACGCAACCTCGTGGCTGATGTTATGTAGATCATCGTTGTCTCGGAATTTGCCGAGCACACTTTTCCCTCAACCGCATCACTCTTCGTCAACTCCAGCGCATATTCCTCGTTATACCTGCGCCAAGACTCCGCTTTCGCACTTCTTGATGGTCACCATGCCGCAAAACAGGTTTTCAACACGCTCACCTGCCGCGTCGTTCGCAATGCATATCATAGTGCATACGGCATCGGGGCTTCAAGTTGGTCAACGCGGTCGAAGGCGGACCTCATGATCATCGAGGTCTCGAACGGACCGTCTGAGTGGCCCGGCCTTCTAAGTTCCTAGCGGGCCGCTCAATGGTTTACCCACTCCCTACCATTCAGCTGACGGTTCTCCAGAACCAAGCTGGGACACTTTGAAGCTTCTCCGCTCATCTTTATACGGGTCACCTGTAACTGTTATGCTCATAGTTAGACCAATATTCTGGGACAAAAACATACGCACTGGTCAACCGTAAGTAGTGGGGATCATCTTGAGATTACATGCCGATATGTTGAAGGCTAATCAGCGCCTTCTCATGCAGGACTTTGATAAGTACCAGGGCGAGTCTCGGTCCCGCCCTGCCGTCGGAGAATTGCCTGCAAGAAGCCCGCTGGCCATGCGGCTACGGACTTCGGGAGATCAGACGTCATCCGCTCCCCTGTTATAAGGCGGCGAGTCTCCCCATTGCCCCTACGCAGGTCACGACGACCCAGTGTGTGCAGTAATGCGCTCGCTCCGCCTCGGTGCGCTTCTCTCTGCGGTGCTGCTCGCACCTTTCCAGCTCTGCGTTTCCCAGACGGCCACGCTCGGCCTACAAGATGGGTTCCTCACCTTCGATACGCCGTCTTTCAGCGTGCAGCTCGTTAAGGACTCGCAAACGCTCTTCTCGCTCAAGACCAAGGGCAACACGACTGCGTTTGATTTCATCCCTGGTGACGTCATGAATCAGCGCCAGTACGACGGCAACTACCACCTCGGAGACCTCACGTTCCGTGCTCGCATTGTCGGCAACTCGACATGGACAAGCGGAGACACCTCACAGCGCCGCCAAAACGTCACATCTCTTCCTGCATCTGGGAATACACTGGCGGCGGCGAATCTCTCTCCGACGCTCCAGGGCGTGTCGATCCTCAACATCACGAGGCGATGGGTTCTCGACGACGGCGAGCTCGAGCTCTTGTTCGACGTCGCCAATCCGCAGTCTAAGGCTGTTGAGATCGGCTCGCTTGGTGCACCTTTGGAGTTCAACAATGTATGTCTCCATGCTGGATGTCTTTCTGTTTCTCGCTGACTCTGTCCTCCTAGATCTTTACTGGACGCACTGCAGCCGAGACGAACGAACTCTGCTCTCTATTCGACCCGTATATCGGACAAGATGCGGGATACGTTCAAGTGACCCCTTTACTTGGTACCCTCCCGCCTCTTCTTGTCCTCCCTGTTGGGAAGTCACCACTTGAGGGATGGCGGTTCCTCCCAGAAAACGAGTCTCAACCCCTGGGGTACCAATCGCAAACCTTCGAGGGTCTCTACGAATGGCAGTTCCATACGCTCGCCTACGCGGAAAACGAATGGAAGAACGTCTCGCCCTGGAACGCACCGACGTCCGCGACACTCCAGCCAGGGGAGACGCGCACCTACGGCCTCCGCTTCGCGCTCGCCCCCTCCATCCCTGAGATCGAAGACACCCTCGAGGCGCTCGCGCGCCCCGTCGCAGTAGGCATCCCGGGGTACATCCTCCCAGCGGACCAGCAGGGCAAGCTCTTCCTCAACTATCCCGCTGCTGTCGCCTCCCTCGCCGTCAGCCCCGCCGGCGCGCTCTCGTGGGAGCCCGTGGCCGATGCCGCGTGGCCTGGGTACACTCTCACTCCACACGCTTGGGGGCGCGCACGTCTTACGATCACTTACGAGGACGGGACGGTCCAGACGGTCCACTACTACCTCACGCACGCCGCTGCGCAGGTCATAGCCGACCTAGGGAACTTCCTCACGACGGACTCTTGGTTCGACGATCCAACGGATCCTTTTCCGCGCTCGCCGTCGGTCATCAGCTTCGACAGTGAGGCAAACGCGGTTGTGCGGAATGACCCCCGCGCGTGGATTCCCGGCCTGAGTGATGAAGCGGGAGCAGGCTCGTGGCTTGCGGCGTCTTTGAAGCAGTTCGCGCAGCCTAATGCGGCTGAGGTGCAGAAGATGGAGCGGTTCGTGAACGAGACGTTGTGGGGGTCGGTGCAGAACTTCAACGGTGAGCTACATTGTCTATCAAGAGACGCCCCTCTAATCACCTAAATTGGTGGTCCATAGGGACCGTCAAAAAGGTGAGAACACCGCGGTTAGCGCTATTGAGTAGACGGTCTGAATCCATCATCACAGGCTGTCTTCTTCTACCAGCCCGACCTCGTCCCGAACTACACCTACCCATCGACGATCGATTGGGGCAACTGGTGGTCCTGGAACGAAGCCGCGTCCTTCGCCACTGATCGCGCGTACGACTATGTGCACGTCATCGCAGCCTACTGGTCGCTCTACCGCGTCGCGCGCAACTACCCTGCCCTCGTCTCCACGCACACCTGGGAGTGGTACCTCGACCAAGCTGTGTTCACCGTCGCGACCATGACGGGCGGTGGGGTTGGGTACGTCGACGATGGCCTGATGGAGGAGACGGTGATCCTGTACCTGCTCGACGACCTAAAGCGTGAGGGGCGAACGGCGAACGCAACGCTCGTCGAGAGCCGGATGCGCGCGAGGTGGGAGATCTGGGCGGGAGAGAGGTATCCGTGCGTATCTGTGCCCTGCCTCGTACGACTATGGGATGTTGAAGTTATGTTTCAGGTTTGGCTCGGAAATGGCGTGGGACTCTACTGGGCAAGAGGGTGTATATGGCTGGTCCACGTACTTCAACGACAGCACTACCGCAACGAACGCTCTCAACTCCATCCTTGCTTACCAGCCGACGGTGCCACACTGGGGCTACAACGGCAATGCGCGCCGCTACTGGTTCGTTTTGTTATCTCTGCGGGTGGTAGCCGTATCTTCTGACTCACTCATGTGTACAGGGACAACGTCTACGGCGGGAAGCTCCAGCGTATCGAACGCCAAATCCACCACTACGGCTCTGGTCTCAACGCCATCCCCCTCATCTCTCGCTTCCGCGAAGCTTCTTCAGCCTCCTCCGCCGCGTATCTTCTCCGCGTCGGGTACGGAGGAGGGAGCGGTCCTCTCTCCTCCGTCAACCAACGTGGGTTCGCGGCCGCGTCATTCCACTCCTTCGCCGACACGCTCGCCTGGGACGCCTACTCGGGCGACTACGGCCCTAACTTCGTCGGGCACGCGCTCGAGGCGGGCACGTACCTCGTCAACGACGCGCGCTTTGGCTGGCAGGCGTTCGGAGGCAACGTCGTCGCTGGGCAGGACGGCGGCGTCGTACGCGTCCAGGCGCGCGATGCGCTCCGCCGGCGCGTCTTCGTTGCGCCCCTGGGCGCGTGGCTTTCACTCGACGCTGGCGCGTTCGATGAGTTTACGTTCGATCCCGAGAACAACACGGTCACGATTTCCATCGCCGCGTCTGTGCCAGGCGTTGAGAGTGCAGCAGCAGCGCCTCACGGGCGACTGGTGGTGCAGAACACGGCGGAAAACGGACTCGGAGTACTCAAGCCGACGACGGAGCTCGAACAGGATGCTGGCGCGTTCGTGATTCCGTTCAATAACGGGGTCGCGACGGTTACGTTGAGTTTGTAAACATGTATGATTACTCTGGTTTAGGATGTGTTGGTACAACATTCTATTTTTCTACTTACTTCACCTACGTCAACCAAGAAAGATTACCCATTACGGAAGTATCTATGGAGAGCCAGCGTACGCCCTCAACACGCGCTCAGCAACAATCTCTTTCGGGCAGTTGCGCCCCGTCCAGAGGTGGAACTGGTGGTAGCCCTGCTCCAGCAAAACCTCGACACCCTTGACCGTCTGCCACTGCTTCCCGACGTTCTTCGCGAGCACAAGCAGGGGCGTTTCGGCCGGCTTGTATGCCATATCAACGACGACGCCCGCAGGTGCGGAGAAGAGAGTTTCGGGGAGAACGATCGCGTCCGTGGCCGCCTCGAGTGACGTCGCGGACGCGGGCACGGTCGAGACGATCACCGTCGGCGCGGGCCCATCGTTGGGCCAGATGCCGAGCGCGTCCACGAGCTGGACATTCGCGGAGGGGAATGCGTCGACGAGGGCTTGCGCGCTGCTCCGTGTGCGGTTGAACAGGTAGATCGTCTTCGCGCCGAGCTTCCAGAGCGCGTAGATCGCCGCGCGAGATGTGCCCCCTGCACCGATGACGAGCGCAGCCTCGGGCGCACGTACTGTCGGCGGGAGCGCGCGACGGACGGATTGAGCGATCCCGCGCCAGTCTGTGTTGTCGCCATGGAGGGACACAGAGCCATCTGAACGCGTAATAGGGATGATGGTGTTGACAGCGCCGATAGCTTCAGCGTCGGGCGAGAGCGTGTCGAGGAGGGCCATGACGTCGCGCTTGAATGGGATCGTGACAGACGCGCCACCAAAGTTCGGCGCAGTAACCGCGGCCTTGATCTCGTCGCCTACAGACGCAGTCTCGAGTAGCTCGTAGCGATGTGGGAGGCCAAGCGCGCCGAACGCCGTGTTGTGCAGCGTCGGAGACATCGAGTGCGCTATCGGCGTGCCAAAGAGGTAAAAGCGCTTGGCAGGTAGCTGGCCGATGAGAGTGAGCGCGGTCTGGATCTGCGCGAAGGAGAGCTGGCCGGGGGCAGCCTTGGACGGGAGCCGCGCGTGTGTTACCGGGCTGAGCGTCGCATTGAGGATGCGAGACATCTGGCCCTCGACACCCATATTGATCGCAATGGTCGGCTTTGCGTCAGGGCCGGCTTGCATGCGTGAGACGAACTGGTAAAGCTTGAAGTTGTCGTCCAGGTCGTTCGCCTTGCCAACGAGCTTGACGATATCACCGTACTTGTGCGCGACGCGGTACTTGTCCTCGACCTCTTTGCCGTCCCAGGCCATCTTGCCGCTCCAGTCGTGCCACGAGGCGACGATTTGAGAGTGACCCTTACGGGCGACCAAATCCACGATGCCGTTCTCGGGCAACGAGATTTCCACGTCGATGTACTCCACGCCAGTGCGTACACCAGCCTGCAGCAGCTCGAGCGCCTCCTTCTCTGCATGGTCAGGGAACTGGCCGCCTTGCGACAGCGTTCGGACAGTGAAGATGATGGGCAATGACGTCTTGTGCCTCAATGCCGCAATCTGGTTCGTGACATACGACACGGGCGGGATGTAAGGCCCGATCTTGTCGCTGTCCTGCGGCGCGCGCATGAGGTCGACACGGACTTCGACAGCGTCGACGCCCGCCGTCATCTCCGGAACATGAGCAAGGGCAGGGGTGATGTCGGGGTAAGTGAGGCAGATGAAGTACGAGCGTCGCCCCTTCGCAAGGTTCCCAGCGCGATTCGGGCTCTGGCCCGTAACGTGGTTGAAGAACCGGGAGACCTCGTCGCGGATGCTGAGGATGGTCGGCTTCATCGCGTCTGGCGCGCCCGCCCCCGTATAGTTGACGAACTCGTAGCTGCAGCATTCCGCGAACCACGGCTCGCGGCGCTTGTAGACGTCCACGATCGACTCGCCGTACGCAGGCCGGGCCGTCTCCGCTTCGAGGTAGCGCACGACCTCGTCCGCGTCGCGGACGATGTGGACGACGGGACCGGTCTTCGCGTACGCTCTGAGCAGCTCGCGCGCAGCGGGCGTTTCGACGATTCCGCCGCCAAGGCTGATGACGTGTCCTTCGCCGTGCTGCGCGAGGAGCTCTTGGAGGACCTCTGTCTCAGCGGCGCGGAACGCGGGCCAGCCGTTCTGGTGGACGAACTCGCGTACGCCGACGGGGTACTTCTGCTCGAAGGCGGCGTCGGCGTCGACGAATGGCCAATTCAGTGCGCTGGCGGCGAGCTCTCCAATGAACGTCTTTCCAGAGCCGCGCATCCCGATGATGACGACGGAAGCACTCGACTTCTCGGTGGGGCGGCTGGCTGAAGCGAGGCCGTGGGTAGAGGCGAGCTCGACCCCTTCAACTTGAAGACCGATCTGGTTGTAAACGCGTTAGATAGGGCACGAGGAGAGGTGTGGGACAACTGACCTTGTTCTCGAGGTCATCCCACCAGTTGGGCCAGGTCTTCTCCACGCAGCGCTTCTCTTCAAGGATGGTATCCTTCACGACGCTGCCCAGCACACTGAAAGCCATCGCGACACGGTGGTCGTCGTAGCAGTGGACACTCGCACCCTCCTTGAGCTCCGCAAGCGGTCTCCCGTAGATCTCAAGCCCATCCTCAAGCTCCTTCGTCTCGATACCGAACTTCGCTGCAAACCACACGTCAGTCATATCCATGATACAAGTGAAGAGCGTTGAGAGAACCCACCCAACTGGTCGATCATCGCCTTGATGCGATTACACTCCTTCACGCGCTGGTTCGCAATCCCCACGATACGCGTCGTCGTCGGCCGGCTGCCGTCCTCCAACACCCGGCCCTCCAACGGCGGCAAGCTCGCAACAGCAGCGAGCACAGACGCGGTCAAGAACGCGTCCGTCATCGGCTCCATATCCACGCACCCGAGCGCCCTCAGCTGCCCCTTCGGGGGACCCGTGACCGTCGTCTCCGTCTCCGTCTGCACGACGGCGCAGCCCATGGGCTCGAGGACGTCCTTGGCGAAGCGCGCGTCCCCCTGGAGCGACGCGGAGCCGATGTTCGTGATCGTGCACGTCGCGCCCGTGATGGCGGCGACGGCGAGCGGGTACGTCGCGCTGCTCGCGTCGCTCTCGATGTTGTACAGTGGGGGGTTCGCGTATGCGCCCTTGGGGATGTGGTACACGTCGAGAAGGGCGCCGGTGCTGGGGTCTGTGGCGCGCTCGACGGCGATCCCGAAGGTGCGCATCATGGCGATGGTCATGTCGATGTATGGCTGGGAGATGACTTGGCCGCCGGTGAGTTCGAGCGTGATAGCCTCCGCGGCGTAGGGGGCGCAAAGGAGGATGGAGGAAACGTATTGGCTGGAGACGCTTGCGGCGAGGCGGATATGTGCGCCCTTCAATCCTGCGGGCGCAATGGAAAGAGGAAGGCAGCCTTGGCCTTCAAGGTAGTCGATGCTGCTGCCATTATCACGGAGTGCGTCGACAAGAGGGCCGATGGGGCGCTGCTTCATCCTCGCATTGCCTGTGATGACCGTGCGCTGGCCCGTACCAGGGTTCGGGACCAGCGTGCAGACGGTGGTGAGGAAGCGCGCGGCGGTGCCCGCGTTCCCGAGGTAGATCTCCTTGCCGTTGTCAGGAACTGCGAGCGAGCCTCCGCCACCGGTCACAACAAGCGTCTCTCCTCCGTCCTCCCAGTCAAACTTGGCGCCCTTGAGCTCAACGAGTGCGTTCATCATGACTTGCGTGTCGTCCGAGTGAAGGAGGTTCTTCAAGCGGCACGTACCGCTCCCGAGCGCAGCGAGGAGCAGCGCGCGGTTCGAGATGCTCTTGCTCCCTGGAGTCGCCATGCGGATCGGGCTCTTGCTCGGGAAGCCGGGGACGACCTTGACTGCGTCCGAGAGCGTCTTCGCAATGACCGCGTCCGCGACGACGGTCGCCTTCTGCTCGTAGGTCGCGCCGATGCGCGAAAGTATCACGATCTTCTTCTGCGGGCCGCTGTTCTTCTTGTCGATCCGCATGATGTCCAGCAGCTTCTCCACCGAGAGGTCACGAGCAGCCGGGAGGCTTGCGATACGGGGGTCGGAGAGCGAGACGGGCAGGTTGTACGCCTTCAGAGCGCGCGTAAGGCGGCCGACGCCAACTTGGCTGAGCACGCCGAGCTGCCGTGCGACCTCCCCTTCCAGGATCATACCGACAGAGACACATTCGCCATGGAGCATCGCGGGGGTAAGGACGGCCTCGATAGCATGGCCGATGGTATGCCCGAAATTGACGAGGTTGCGCAGGCCGGTCTCGCGCTCGTCGATGGTGACTATATGCGCCTTGACGCCGATGGAGCCTGCGATGACAGACAATAGGAGCTTCTGCGCTTCTGAGCGCGTTGCCTCGGTGCGACCTGTAAAGTTCGTAGAGGGTGTCTGGATTGCGGCAAAAATCTCTGCAGCCCTGGATTCAAGGGCTGCGAACTCCTTCTCATCCCAGATAGCAGCAGTCTAGAGGAGTTTGGATAGTCAGTATCTGCTCATCCAAAGCGTAGAATGGAAGGCGAGGCCATATAAATATGGAGCCGCGTCAGAGGCGACGGCTATATATATGCTCCCGGAAGCATGCGCATATAATACTGCCGAAGAGGGAGATAGAGGGGGACTAGCAACATGCGACACTCACCTTCACGACCTCAGCCATTCCATTGGAGAACTCGCGGGCGGGCAACGTCTCTAAAAATGCGGCATCGATGAAGATGTACTCGGGCTGCCAGAACGCGCCGATGAGGTTCTTCCCGTGCGGGGTGTCGATGGCGGTCTTGCCGCCGACGCTCGAGTCGACCATCGCGAGGAGCGTGGTGGGAATCTGGCAGAAGCGTACTCCGCGCATACTAGAGTGTGCTCCAGTCAGGAATGGGTCGCGGCGGAGGACGGGAGGGGACGCAAAAGGGGACATGGGAGGGAAAGAGTACGCACAAAGTAGCTGCGACGAAGCCGACGAGGTCTCCAATGACGCCTCCGCCGAGGGCGAGAATGACTGTGTCGCGCGTGCACTTGTTGAGGAGTAGAAAGTCCTCGATCTCCGCCTTTCCCTCCCGACTCTTGCTCGTCTCTCCCGGGGCAATAACATAGCTCAAGAACCGCACCGCGCCTGACGCACGGTCGAACTCGGCGTGAAACGCAGGGAGGTGGAGGTTTCCAACGTTGGTGTCGGTAACGAGAACATACGTCGACGACGGGAGAGTGTCAAGGACGGTCTTGACGATGTAGGGGATGAGGTGGAAGCCGCAGTGAATGGACTCCTTGCCGAGGATGGAGACTTTGCGGACGTCTGCTGCGGCCATCTTCTCTGGCGTTTTGTGGGGTCTCCTGACGACCGAGGCACATATATTAGAGCGTCGCGCGAGAGCTCCGAGCACGATCCGGCTTACACACCTCGCAAGGCGGCAGTCAGGGAGGCAGTCCGGACAAGGCGGGGATTGGAAGGGGCACCGGCTGGCGGCGACTGGTGGCAGCTCGGGGTAACATCAGGACGGAAGTACTTGACATGCCAAATGAAACAGACATACAGAGGGATGTCGCGAGAAGACGGCGAGCCGGTGTTCGCTCAGGAGAAGAGGAGGAATCGGAGGAGTTGGTCGCGCTGGGCCAACGCTTGGCTGCAAATCGGATTGAGATGGCTCCAGTCCGAAATTGTCGGGATCAGCACTTTTTAGACGCCCTCAGCAATCAGTCCGCTGCGCCGGAGATGCGTGGACCGGCGGGTGGACCGGTCCGCCTTCCATCTCCGTCTCTCATGGATCGAGTCTCTCAGGCTGCGATGATCGCACAAGGTCCCCGCCGACCCTGTGCAGCGTTCAACAAGGCACGGTACACACTTGGCACCCACACACACTGCAACAGGCACAAATTCTATAAGTCATCGGCATGACGAATGGTCGTGTCGTTCTAATCGTTGAACTTGAAGTGCTCGTGACATCTACAGATACATTTCGGGTACAAAGTTTTAGCTACATCGCAGAGAATGTAAAAACTGTGAGGAAAAATCTAGTGGAGAAGGACTGGAAGATTTCTATAGGAAAGCGCTAAGCATACCCGAACGACTCTACATGAAGCACGACGCTCGGGCCTCCCGCGAGCATATCGGCGAGCGGGATACGCAGCGCAGCGCGACACGCGCGAGCCATGCCCTGAGAGCCACAAACTACATGCTTGCCATTAGCCAACGCATCCGCAGAACAAGGACACATGCAACACGCACCAGTGACAGACAGCCGCCCCGTGTTCGCCCCGACCTCCTCACGCAGCAGCGCGTGCAGGTCCGGCCGGCCCTGCGCGACGCGGACGGCGGGATGGTGGAGCAGCTCCGGCATGCCCTCCTTTTGGGTGACGCTGCTCAGTGAGGAGCCATCGTCGGCGCTCTCTGCGCCCACGGGGGATTCAGATTTGGCAGTGATGAAGATGCGAACGGCGACGTCGAGCTCGCGAGGGGAGCTCTCGAGCGCGTCGGTGAGCGCTTTGGAGACCCACTCGATGGCGCCTATGCGAGAGGCATGAGAACCTGAACGAGACGTTGGCGTTCGGGGGAATGACATACCGGCATCACGAATGGACCAGACGAACACAACCCTGCGACACCTGCTCTTCTCGTTCTGGACGTGGCTGAGCACCCCAAGGAACGTCGACAGCGTGAACGTTACCCCCGAACCGCCCGCAACCAGCACTACCGTGTCGTCTGCATCGAGGTTGGGCGAGAAGCCGTACGGCCCATCGACGAGCACCTTGACTTTCTCCCCCTTCTCTGCGCACGCCGCGAGCCGCTTCGTGAACCCCTTCTGCACGTTCACCAGGAACTCGAGCTCCTCCCAGCCATCCGGCGTGGGCGCATCCGAGGACTCCACCGCTGAAGATTTCTCGGAGCACTGGGCGCTCGGGGCGCCCTCGAGCCGGTATTGCGAGTGGACGGAGGCAATCGTGAACGGGTGCGTCTCCACCGGGAACGCCGAGACGGCAGGCATAGTGAGGAACGCCGTCTGGCCGGGGCTCCAGCGGAAGTGCTGGGGCCGCTGGATGCGGAGCCTGACCACCGTGGGCGCGACGAGGTCGACGGACGCGTCGAGGTGGTGCGAGGTCTTGCTGGGGAGGCCGAAATAGAGGTGGTTGTAGTACACGACGCGGGCGAAGCGGAGGGCGCGGTCGAGGCCCCAGAGGAGAAAGGAGGGCCAGATGAGGCCGCCGTAGACGAAGCGCTCGCAGTGGAAGTAGGACCCGATGAGGATAATACTGAGAAGGAGACGTCAGTCGGGAGAGCGGAACGTTAACATATCGTGCGGGACGTACAACAGCATCGAGAAGTGCGTGAAGTAGAAAATCTCGTAGTTCCGTGCGCGGATGGGGCGCAGCGAGACGACGATCAGGATCGTGAACGCCACCATTGCAAGAAGCCCGATGCGGACATAGTTCTCTGCGTACTTCTCTCGCGTCATGATCGACATCTGGAAGGAAGAGATAAGTCGCTCAAACGTTATCTATGGACGAGCGCTATGCGTACCCTGACAGCACCGTGCACCCATAGCATAACGAATGTCACACGCGAAGTCATGCGATGCATGTAATTGAGCTGCATCGAACTTGGGTTAGTATTTGCAATGGGAAGAAGAACGCAAAGATGTACCTTGTCGTAGCTGATGCCCGTGATGTCTGGCAAAACAAGTGAAGACTCGAGCGTATTTGGAGCGGACGACATAAAACGTACAAGATATGATGTTATGCTTCATGCCCAACGCGGTAATCAGGGGGAACTGAACTCCGGCAAGGAGACCCGCCCTGTTTCCCGTATACTTGGGGTCGAACTTCAATCCCGTCATCGGGTTGGTCGCTGCACACTCCACGTCAGAAGATAAGAAGCGACGGCCAAATAAGAAACGATACTCACTGTTGATAAACTCCCAAGTAAACAGCGCGATGATGTACGCGCAGGTGACAAACACCTCCGCCAGGTTGAGAGTGTACGACTCCCCGATGTTCAGCGTATACCGGAAGGCGACGACCCGGTACGCGTTGATCACCGCCGACGGAATGTTGCGCCATGAACGTGCGCGCGACACGACAGGCGCGGTGCCCCCGCCCTCCGCGTCTACCGCACCGTTCGCCTTCGCCGGCGACGCACGCCTCCTAGCGCGATACTTCAAAGCGATCCAGGAGACGAACTGGCATACGGCGATGACGGCAAGGAAGCTCGCGATAGCCCACCACAGCTGATACATATAGTGGTTGTTGCGCCAGCGTCGCAAGGCCTTCTCGGCAGCCGCTGTGATCTTCGCAGCCATCTTGGTGTGGAGCCCGGGGAGCTGTGGGGAAGATCGTCGGCGGCGCGCGAGCGAGAAGAGCTGCCAAGATATCCCCACCCGCAGAGCCCAGATATAGGCCGTCGTCGCAGCCGCTGTGAGGATGGCGGCATTGCCGGCGACGAGATGGGTGAACGCTGTTCCGGAAGAGCATGGATGAGGCGTGGGGGAGATGCACGCCGTTTGATTGTGACGGCGCGTGGTTGGCCGGCGGAAGAAGCGCAGAGGAGGAGTACCGCAACTGTCGGCGCATTTACGGATAACAGGAGCAGGCGGTCCAGATGGAGGAACGTTCATGCGCCCGTCTTTTGACTCTCGATCGGGCTCCGGATCGAGTGAAGCACAACCAGCCCCGGGGATGGCGGGAGGGGCAATCCGTGCTGGAAGCTGCATGTTCGCTCAAGGTGCCAGTGATAACTACGAGGCGACGTGGAAGATGTGTATCTCGTTGGGTGGACGTCTAAACCAGCTCGAGCTGCTCAAACTCGTAAACTGAGGAGGTGGCGATGGTGGCCAGGGGCACTGCGCACAGGAAGAAGTAAGGCCGCGACCCCAGTCAAATGTACCGGACACATTTGTGGAAATTAGCGTGGAGTAAGCGCAAGAACGTTTGAGCGGTGGGAACTCCCCGAAGTTGAGTTTGACGTCTACTTACAATATTCCGAGGACATACCGGTCTGAAGGGTACATCGTGTGCGACACATGGCCCGCACGACATTTGTATTTTGAACAGCCCCAAGCGTGCTTGGATACTCGGGAAATGCGTCGAGGGTGCATCAGAGACGTGGAGGAAATGAACGAGCCAAGACTTGCATTGTGGCCAATTGATGGCGACGTCGTGTTGGGGAGCCTAGATCTCGATCGGCAGTGCCATATCATATCAGATAAGACAAGAATAGACATGTTATCTGATAAGAGGGGGCCTGCACGCGGCCCGGCCTACCGGCGCGTTCAAGCGGAAGTTCCTTCCACTCGCCGCCGAAACATAAAGTGTTCGGCGGTGCTTCTAGCCATGGACGTCCTTGTGCTCCTAGGTTCTGACGATGAGGTTCTCTCCTCGGCACTCGACGGGCACGGAGAAAACGTAGGGATTCACCTCAGCCAGAATGACAGACGTCGTTTGAAGACTCCCGGTGGCCACCAACTCCTTTCGCGTCACCAGACCTGACTACGCTAGCACTGACGCAAAACCTGCGCTCATTCTTTATATTATTCACGCCCAGTTTAGCTCGGATGCTCGCCTGCGCACGATCACCGTATCTACCCAGTCATTGAGTCCACGCCCGAGTGCCGACTGAAGCTCCCCAATGTCTCTTAGAGGCTCATGTCGTTTCCAGCCCCTCGGCGGATCCCAGACCATCCGCGTGCGCACCCAAAGCGTTACTTCCTTCAGCCGCCTCACTATCGCAGTCCTCTGCGCGAGCGGCGTAGCGACAGCCGTGCAGAACGCGCTCGTTTCGTGTTCCCCATACGGGAGCCAAGTAGATGGGTCCTCCGACTCGACGTGCGTCGTCGGCGCGGGAACAGCGTCGCCTGTACCAAAGGATCTGATGTACTCGTGTCGGAAAACGCGCGACGTGGTATCCCACACGAGCTCTATGCTTTCCAAGCAAGGGCAAGGTAAGTCACCTTCCTCGCGGACTTCGGCCGACGGTCCGCCAAGAGCACGAATTATATCGTCTGGAGGCGAGAGGGGAGCGATGAGTCGTAAGTGTACCAGGCGCGGAAAGCTCCGAAAGAGGGCCGGCCACGCTGTCGATTCGGGGAGGCACGGATATGCTATCTTGCCTTCCGTAACGGTCAGGTCCAGCGAAGTGACTGTGATAACGGGCAGGAACAGGGTCGACAGTTCGGCGGCGTACCCCAATACGAGATTAGGCCACACCTTCTGCGGTGAATCCTTCCATCGATAGTACACTCGTGGAGGAGCGATGATTGTGGTCTTTCCGTTACCGTGCTCAGGTATGGCCCTGACCTCTAGCCTCGTTGGAAGGGGGGACCATAAGACGCGTACATGAAACGCATCGGAGACGTAAGGCGAGATTAACGCGTAGAAGGGTGGGAAACGAAGACGCTCGCCGAGGACGTGCCATTCCGTCTCCAGTGATTGAGGAAGTTTGAGGCGGCGGAGAAGCATGACGGTGCTGCGCGTTCCGCCATGGATACAGAAGTAGCGTAGTCGTGGCAGGTTCGCGACACAGCCAGACAGTCTCTCCTGCGGGAGGTCAGAGTCGTACGGGTCATCCCCGCGTCTTGAATATGGGGTGTGACGGTCGTCCTCCTCAAGCTCATCCCAATGTCTGGATATGGCCCCTCTCAGGCCGTACATAACCTTGAGCGACTCGAGATGGGGACATTCCTGGAGCGCACGCGCGAGCGTATCAAATGGGGCAACCTGTTTGCAGCAAGGGATGCAGAAGCAGCAGACGAGCTCGAGGCGACGGAGGCGCGCAGGGACCAAGCCCGGACGAAGCTGCACCCGGGCAATGCGGAGAGAAGTGAGGGAAGGAAGAAGTCGAGGCAGGTGGGACAGAGGAAAATGGTCGTCGGTGCTTCCGAGGGGATTTTTCTTGTTCCAGTACCACAATTCGTTATGTTGATACGCCGCCCCAGGCGTATAACCTGACGGTATCGTCCCGAGCTCTCGTAGCAAGGAGAGGCTCGGATCCTTAAGCCACCGCTCCAGCTCCGGTGTATGCTGCGCCTCAATCTCCACCGTAAACGATATGATTCTATGCTTGTGTGGGCGAAGCCGTTCGACGATGGCTGGATGGAAGCTCCACAAGGAAACGGAGAGCGCCGCCGACCCTGACCTTTGGAGGAGAACATCGAGCCATGCTGCAGCCTTCGATGGCGTGGCAGTCGACCGCTCACCCCACCGCGAGGCACTGATCGCACTGGACCAGTAACGGGGTGAATTGGACGCGATCGCGCGCCAGAGACGGCAGACGCGAAAAAGGCGGAAACTGCGAATGCAGCGCGAGAGGGGTGGGACGTAGTCAAAGATGTCCATGATGAGCTCGAGAGGAAGGATACGATGGATTAGTATGTGGGCGTTGTAAATGGAACGAAGAGCGCGAATGCGTTCCCGGTATGCCGTTGCTCTTGTGTTGCACCACACGGCTACCTCCGTGGGCCTGAGCCTAGAAAGGGCTTCCTTGTCCTCCTCGGACGCGCCACGGTAGAGACGTGGGATGTCGAACTGGTCTTCAGGTGTCAATGCGATATCGAGGATATCCAACGAGTTCGCAAGCGATCGAAGGGCCACAACGTGAGAGTTGTACATCTCCCATCGGGAACGACACCATTCCTGCACCTGTGTCGCTGGAAGTGCCCGAACGGTGGCCTTTTCGGCGTCGTCAAGCTGGATTTTTATTGTCTTGCCTAAGACTTGACATCAAAAACATGAAAACTGTGGAGCTAATTGAGCGAAACGACTTCACTCACGGATAGACTCCATCTCGTCTACAGTTGTCAAACCTTGAACTCAGCTGTCGTGTAAGGATCATCAGTCACGGCCGTTATCGATACCACGCACGAGATGGCGGAACCACTCACCTAGCGTGTCGAATGCAGCTACTAACAATCCTGTCCAGTGGCGGATCGAGGTAGTCAGAGAACAAATCCTGGTGCCAGCTTGAGGCTGCACAACATCGACGGCCACATCCGAATGATCACGCAGCAGTCAGAAGAGTTTGGCGCCGGCCGCCAACCTCGCTAACAATTTACCGAGGTTGGCGGGTCTGACATTTGGAACTCAGTTTGATAGTCGCCGACTTACTCTGAATAGAAGATTTTCGGCCTCCGACAATACTTACTGCATCCGCCTCGTGTTCAAGCCCTTAAACTTTCCTCACGTTCAAACAACCCGTAAGGTCGAGTGGACCCTGGCACTCTCTTCTTCTGGTCACTCCTTGTCTTCCAGCGAAGGCGCGCGCCCTGGTCCAGCGTCCCGTCCAAAAGCGCCTGATCTCTGGTCGCCTCAGGAAGCGTAATCTTCCGGGATCCGCGCAAGACAGACGCTGCACACAGCCGCCTCCCGCACTGCGACGTTGTGTGCATATGCATACTCCGCGTACGTAGTGCGAAGACGATCGTATGCTCCGATCTCACCAAACAGTCGGACAAATTTTACGGGCTTGAGGGCCGACATGCTTCGGCCGATGGCTACAGAGAGCCCATCTAGGCACACCGGCGTGAATCATCGGGGATGAAGGCCAGGAAGGTTGGAAATCGTCATTCATTATGATACCGCCTCTCAGCTTAGCCCTCACAACCGTCTATACGGCATGTCATTTGCTGTACTTACGTATGAGTCGATGTTACCAGCCGGAGTTCGCACAAACACGACACCCTGAAAGGAACCCAGAGGTACGACAACGTAAACGCAGCCTCTTTGACGCACTTTCCGGTGTTCATGATGAGCTCATCCCAGGCCCAGGTGCTTCTCGCTGACCATCACGAAACTCACCGGCTCCGCTATCAAGTCTGGCGTTGTCATGCGCAAATGGCGTAAATCGACGTGTCCACCCTTTGTGGTTCATCGAGCTGCGGCGCTCAGCGCGGAGCACGTCCAACTCCGTAAGGTGAACAGTCGCGTCATCCGTGCCCGGGATGACGAGCATGCGCGAGAGGAAACTGTTTCCAAGTGGCTCTACTCCGGAGAAAATGTGAAACAGGACAGACTCAGCTAGGGAGAACTAGAATAGTCCGAAATGAGCATGCGTTCACAGTCAAGGTACAGCTCGTCGTGCGCCGAGCCCCGGGACAAAATACGTTGTGTAAGCTACCGCCGAGGCGGGATTGGGGTATTTGACCGCGAATCGCTTTAGATTTAGAGATCGGTATGAGTGCAAAGACAATAAACCAGAGCAACTCGGAGGAACATGATATACGTAGAAATGGGCGGGTTTAGCGCAAGACTGACTCCCGGAATAACCACTCACACAGTCAGCGACTCGGAGGGAAGGCGAGCCCGGGGTTCGGGGGTGCCAGTCAGAGCCTTCGCCGGGTACTTCGACGAGCAGATGTGAGATTGGTCAATTGACGACGAACACACTGACTACGCCTCTTCAAGTCATACGGTTATCATCCCACTGTCCAGGGGATGATTTACGTAGATGACGCCGGCAGCGACTCTGACAGCCTTAGCCCCAATTGCAAAGGCCAGGGTAGATCCGACGTCGGGGGAGGTAAGCGTCTGATCAACGACCCTGTGGGAGTCTATTGCGAGGTTGTCGCTCTGTGACTACGTACGTACTGTTGCACTGGCACTTCGGGCGCTCTCAGGGTCGAACGCGAATGAATTGAGAGTCAGACCTCGCGCTCTCAAGGCGTCTGGCCAGACCCGGTCAGGCACAGAGGGGACTCTTAGCAGCGCGCGTGGCAGACGCTCACCGCAGTCTTCGTACCGGTGCTCGTCGGACGCTACAGGTTTGAGGTTGTAGGAATCAGACGACTTTCTGCTCCCAGCGCAATACGCAGAAAACCTATTCATTTCTACATGAACACATGAACGCTGGTACTGAACAGCCAAAACAGGCCCTAAGAACAACATGAGCGCGCACCACCGGCCGCACACGATAACGATATCGTCACGAAGCTAATGCTACATCGTCTAGCTAGTCTATGTGGGGCGTCGTCGTATCATACTGACGACGGGAGAGGCGTAAAGACACAAAAAGATGTACAGTATGAAAAAGGCCCGGATAAAGCATATGCACGAATGGAAACCTAAGCGTAGCCAAACGACTCCACGTGGAGCACCACGCTCGGCCCACCAGAGAGGGTGCTCGAGAGCGGGACGCGGAGGGCAGAACGGCACGCCTGCGCCATACCCTGCGACCCACACACTGCACGAGCACGTCAGCCTCACAATATTCGCATAGGGACGGGGACAGAGGAAAAAAACGCACCAGTGACAGACATCCGCCCCTCGTTCGCCTCGACCTCCTCGCGCAAGAGCGCGCGCAGGTCCGGGCGGCCCTCCGCGACGCGCACGGCGTGGTAGTTGCGGAGCGACGGCGCGCGCCCCTCTTTCTGCGACGACGAGCCTTCGGAGGAGGAGTGGATCGAGTCGTCTTCGTTCCACTGCCGTTCGCCGCCCGCGATGGCCCCAGCGTCTGCAGAGGACTTGCCGGTGACGAAGATGCGGATCGCGATGTCGACTTCGGGCGGGGCGAGGTCGAGCGCCTTTGAGAGGGCTTTGGAGATCCACTCGATGTGGCCTGTTCGCGTGCGTCAGCACAGCTCTAGAGCGATCGTGTCGAGGAGATACTCACTAGCATCACGGATAGACCAGACGAAGACGACCTTGCGGCACCTGCTCTTCCCGGTCTGAATGTGGCTGAGCACCCCAAGGAACGTCGACAGCGTGAACGTCACCCCCGAGCCTCCCGCAACCAGCACGACCGTGTCGTCCGCGTCGAGGTTGGGCGAGAACCCATACGGGCCATCGACGAGCACCTTGACTTTCTCGCCCTTCGCCGCGCACGCCGCGAGCCGCTTCGTGAATCCCTCGCGGACGTTGATGAGGAAAACCAGCTCCTTCCAGTATGGGGCCGCCGCGTCCAAGGCGCTACTCGAGCCCTTCTCGCTCGACGGGGACTTAGTATCCTCAAGTTGATAGTGCGAGTCCACAGAAGCGATCGTGAACGGGTGCGCCTCGAGCGGGAACGTCGACACCGTCGGCATCGCCAAGAACGCCGTCTGGCCCGGGGTCCAGTGGAAGTGCGGCGGGCGCTCGATGTGCAGCCGCACAAAGTGCGGCGAGAGCAGCTCCGCGGAGGCGTCGAGCCGGTGCGCCTTCTCGCTGAAGCCGAAGTAGAGGTGGTTGTAGAAGACGACGCGGCCGACGCGCAGCGCGCGGTCGAGCGCCCAGACGAGGAAGGAGGGCCAGATGTATTTGCCGCAGCGGAACTCGTCCGCGTGGAAGTAGCCGCCGAGAAGCATGATCCTGTCGCGAGCTTGTTAGCGTTACGCTACGGGAGCAAAATGAACAGATTCTTACAAGACGGTCGCGAAGTGCGTGAAGTAGAAGATCTCGTAAGCTTGCGAGCGGATCGGGCGCAGCGAGATTATGATGAGGACGGTGTAGGCCACTATAGCCATGATACCCAAGCGGATGGCCGTTTCCCCTAGTTCAGCAGAGGGGATCCCATTTAACTGTGTGACCGAGCTCGGTCAGACGCATGCTGCAGTAGAATGTGACAGGCCTACCTTCATACCACCGTGGACCCACAGCATGATGAAAGCTACCCGCGCAGTCATACGATGGACGTAGTTGAGCTGCGGAGAATCCCGTAAGTACGATGGACGTTAAGCAGTTACTAGATCGTACCTTATCATAACTGATACCCGTGAGATCTGGAACACAGTGTCAGTCGAAGTCCGACGGTCTCCACGAAACCGAGATTCACTCACAGGACAGAATGTTGTTCTTCATCCCAAGAGCGGTGATGAGGGGGAACTGGCTCGACGCAATGAGGCCGGCCCGGTTGCCCATAAACGCGGGGTCGAACTTCAGCCCGGTGTCCGGGTTGGTCGCTGCGCGCTGTGTGAGCGGATGAACACAATACTGAACAAAGAACACGACGCACTGTGAATGCACTCCCAGGTAAACAGCGCGGCGATGTACGCGCAGGTGACGAAGACCTCGGCCATGTTGAGGCTGTACGACTGACCGACGTTGATCGTCCACCGGAAGGCGACGACGCGGTAGCCGTTGACGATCGCCAGAGGGAGGTTGCGCCAGGAGAAACCGCGAGACGAAGCGGACACCCCGCCCGCCTCTGCATCGGAGGCGGCGGCGGCGGCAGCCTTCTTCGAGGGGCGCCGCGCATAGTACTTCGTGATCGCCCAGGACGCGAACTGGAAGATGGCGACGAGCGCGATGAAGCAGGCAATAGCCCACCAAAGCTCCTCCGGGTAATGCACGTTGCGCCAGATCCGCGTCGCCTTCGACGGCGACATCGGAGGGGGGCCCTTCATAGGCCCTCCGGGGCCGCTGGGACCAGCGGGGCCGTGGGGGCCGGTGGCGTTGGAGCTAGGCGAGGCGTTGGAACTCATCCTGAGCTGGAGCCGGGGGCTGGGTGGGCAGGCGAAGTGCCGACGGAAGGGCTTCCTACCGGCCCTCCATCCTTCTTGCGCAGATATATACGTGGCGCGTCGGTGTGCCACTGCCCGTTGCGGACGAGCACCGTTGCGCCCTCCGCCAAGAGCTGGGAAAACGGACCCCCCGTTGGGACAGTGACATACGAGATTCCTGATCTCCCGCGCGCGGGGCGAAGGAAGCGACGAGGCGCCGATTGGGGGAACCACATGGAATTTTTGCGCCATTCGTCGCCCTGCAGGCGATCTCACTTTGATCGGCCGGGCGCGAATCTGGGCTCGGAGGATGTGCGGGCATATTCGAGGGCGGTGACGCCGGCAGAACGAAGGCGGCGGGGATTGGCTACGTGACGAGGCGGAGCCGTTCCGTGTGCGCCTGCATATTTGCACGCGCGTCGAGATGGTGTGCACGTTGGCGCGAACGCGTACAGGCCTCCCGTCGAAAATTCCGCTATCAAGGTCGAGGAGAGCCCGAGATGGCATGCCTGAGGGTAAAATTGAGTGAGCAACGCCAAGAGAAAGCACAACGCATCCCGCGACGTCGGTGTGCAGAGGCCACACGGAAACATTGACGGGTCGATACCGTCCGCGACGAGAGAGACGCGTGCAGCTCGACGGATGCACGTGACGCGGAACGCACGCCATTTCGCCCCAGAACGCGTAAAACGACAGCTCGGACGGACTCCAAAGATAGAACGGAGACCCCAGACCGCAGAGACTGGCCGTCGCATATGGACGAGCGCCATCGGAGGTGGTGCAGGCGGTGAGGAGAGACGGACCACCATGTGCGCCGTTCTTATCACGCGCGCTACTCCAGCCACGGATGTAGATGCGCTCGAGTTAGATTATCTGATAAGTCAACGAGAAGCCCTGATAAGACAACGCGAAGTGCTGGCTACTCGTCCCGACGGGGAGACGGCGAGCTAGAACGCCGTCCTTCTCGCTATTCTGGCCAAGTCACCGCGCGGGGCCGTCAAGGCATGGCGCGCATTGGTACGGCATCTGCGAGCCGTGGCCCGTCCAGGACCGTTGGAAGACCGAGCAAGGGTCCATTTTTACGCACCTGCGATGGTGATCTCATTGGAGTTTGACGCTTTGGCAACGAGATGGAGGGTTGACAGAAGTGCTCATAAGCGTGATTGACACGCAATCTCTTCTTCGCCGGCCTACAGCCTATGCAAATACGCATTCAGTCGGATATCGTCCCATCGGGCGGTCATACGGCAATGGTAACGGCTTACGAACCTTCGGCGGCGCACGTCACGGTCGCCTGTCGAGCCTTTCGTCGTTTGAGAGATGTTTTCGCTGACGATAACCCATCCTGGCACCGAGGAGGCGTTCCGATACGCCCGTGGTGATGGCGAGAGAAAGCCAAAGGAGGACGACGAGGAGAGTCGTCGAGATCGATGGTAGACGCGTGGCGCGGCTGTGCGACGTGACCGTCCGGTGACCGATCGGGACGCTCCATATGGCAGCCCGGCTCGCCCGGGCAGATTGATCGCGTCACCGGCGCTTACCGCGTCCGTCAGGCGACAGACGCGAGCCTTGCTCTTCCTCCGCGACACTGTTCGACCTCGCCTTCTCGTAACCTCTTGCCCCTCTCTGTCCTTTCGCCCGAGCGCGGACACTTCGGCACGCTGCTCACCTGTGCATGCGCAGCACGCGCAGGCACGCCTCAATCGGAACCACAACCCCCCGGCACGGAAGTTACGGAAGGCTGCTCGGAGGAAGCCCGCGCAGGACGCGCATGCGTCCGCGGATATCCGCCGTCACTACATCCGGGACGTCGTCGTCTTCAGGCCTCAGAAGCCCCAGTGACGACGTGCGTCGGAGCAGGCGGCCGCCCCACCCTTCTGCTGCGCGCACTCAGGCTGTCCCGTATCTTCGGGCAAGGACATATCACGCGCCCCCAAGTTCCCTAGCTAAGTTCCTCTCCGTCCAAACCTCGATCGCGGCCATCTTGCGCGAAGAACGAGCGCAGTGCGTCCAGTTCGGCGTATCTTTAGCCAGCTTCTACGGCAGCGGGCCTCCCGCGGCCTCCCTTCCATCTCCTCCTGCCGCCGCCAAAACGGCAGAGGACCGGCCCAGTGACTTCGAAGGAAGCTCGTGTCGCCACACGGACGCGAGACTATATCAAAGTTCAGTCGCTCATGTATCGACTACGCTCCTTTCTTCCCCCTGAGGTGCGCACTCTTTAACGGATTAGCCGGGGCCCGTCGAACTTCGACGTTCTTGTGCGCTCGAGACCCGCGCCGCGTGGAGCCGTATTATTACTTACGCGCAGCGAGCGGGGGGGACGCCACTAGAACCTAGAACCTACGCCCGTGCCAAACTGCGCTCTACGCTCCTCGCGCCGTGCCTGTGCGCCCGGTCCCATTTTCGACGTGGAACAGGCGGGCTTCCGTCGAGCGTGCGTGGCGTTGCATGGACGCTGAACGCTGAACGCGAGGCTAAGGGACTGCTAAGGGACACGGCCTCGCGCGCGAAGGCTCGAGGCGTGATACGTGCATGAGGTGGGATGCGCTATCGAGGAGGCTCGCCGGTGTGCCCGACCGAGCGCATCGTGGACTGTGGAAGGCCCATGATCCGAGTTCTGTTATTGCTGCACTCATACGACCGCTCTCCTGGCACAAGCGGGGGTGTCGATTCTCTAAGCTCTCCTCATGCGCGCAGCACGCTGAGACCCGTACGCACCATCGGCCCTTGCCGATCGTGCAGGAGTGATCTCGCCGGTCGTCCAATCTTGATCTCGAGGACTTGATATACGACGCGCGTGCCTCCGCGCTGGCTACACTACATTAGTGCATGGGCGAGGCGTTGGGCAATCCATCATCCGTACGGTGCTTACAATGAGCAGGCTTTCGTGAGTCATTGTGGTTTACGAGTCTTACTGAGGGACGGTCATCCTGGGCATTCCCGGAGCTAGTGTATACTCTAGAACGTACAAAAAACCGCCAATGGTCGTCTAGCAATTATTTGGCGGAATCGTCTAGAAGGCGACCGAGGAAAGAGATACGTGCGTCGCTCACCAAGCGCACTCTTAACCTCTCTCGGAATCTCCTCATCCAAGAACAGCTGCATGGCTTCCTTTCTCTTGCGCTTGTCTCCACATTGCAATTGATGATCCTAGACAGCCAAGCTCTACGCAACTCATGGCGTATTCCGGAGCATGAATAACGACGACGCTGCACCATCACCCACAGGAGAGAGTATCACATGGATCCCAACACCCCGCCTGGCCACACGGATACGAACCATATGTACTTCACCCCAAGCCTAGTCAGAGGCGCCCACGTCGATCCCATCCTCCTTCCGACGGGTTCCTCAACTCAACGCGGGAGGCAGGATCGACGCGCATGATAGCCTCTACGGTCATGACGTCCTCGCCTCGCCGCCTCGGGGAACAGCGCCCTTGCTGCTTCTCTCAGACTCAATTGCAATGGCAACTCTCAAGAATCAGCGGGACATCGCGCGACGCTTCTCGAGGGCCGATCGACGGACGTCTCGCATCTGCATGGCGCTCGCCGCTAGATCTGGCCAGCCACAAGGAGGGGGGGGGCACCGCCACAGAGTGCGAGCATCGGCCTGCCACTAGAGCCCCACGCGGACGTCTTCTCCGCGTCGACCGCCGTGACGTTGCGGACCCGCCTGCTGGAGCCGCCGTTTGAATGGGGAGAGAGGGGATCGCCGGGGGAGAAGTGCATGCTTGCAAGCGCGGTTCCGAGCGGGCGGGAGCGAGTGTATGTAGGGCCCTAGGAGCGGGCCCGAGCACGAGGGTGGTGTTAGGGAGGGGCCGGGGAGGGCGCGCTTGCTTGCTTGGGTCTGCCTCAAGTTCTACGTACCGAGAGAGGGATCGATGTGTGGGATGAGGGGGTCAATATAACTCTAGTTCAAGTGTAGAGGTTTGTACCCGGGTGCGCCGCGTCTTGTGCGTTGTTTGCGCGCGCCAGTCGTCTGGTGTCTCATGTTCCCGACCAGTGTACTTACTCGTTCTCGGGATGTATGCATGCGTTCTTCTTCTGGAACATTTCTACCCTGCGCTCGTTGAGGGCGCACGAGTGAGAATGAGGTCTCATCTCGAGGTACACTCCTACAAACAAAACATCTCGAGGAGGATATGCAGTAGCATAGGCGCCCTACCGACCAGTACCTGCCTACCCCCACCATCTCAGCCCCCCACCATTAACCACCCCCAACGAGAACCGAGCAACTGAATGCGCAGCAGACCTCAAAGGCGCGGCGGCCCTCCCATGGGTAAAGATGTCCCAAAGCGGATCAGACCTCCTCTCGAGCCGTGCGCGCGTGAGAGATGATCGATCTCGACTCTATTCAGTACACAGGCACCCACAACGGCTCGCGGCTCGTCGTGCAGAACCTGGAGTGCTTAGTTGGAGGTATTTTAAGTTGGTGTTTTTGAAGGAGGGGGCGGGCGAATATACTTGTGTATATGTAGGGGTTTGTGTGGACTCGCGTGTGACTTGCAGGATGAAGCTCGACAAAGGGCGACTTGCGTAGACTTGCGAGGGGATAGTGAGTCGTGATGCGCCAGGCACGCTGGAATAACACGTGCGTTGGTCGATTAGAAGGGCGGCGGCGTGGGATGTAAGTACATTGACGCGGATATGATATGTGTACAACAGGTCGACAGAGCCTAATGAACAGCGCATATAACCAACAAATGCGGGAGTGCCTGTAAGATTAGTGGTACGGTGAGCGCGAGGTGCGGGGTACAGATAAGTCCTGCGAGGTGAGTCGTCGTCGCGAGATAAGGATACACTGAAGCCGTGAACTGACAGAGTACAACACATATGAGGTCCGGATCCTAATGGGGAGCGTGAGGGAAGCTAGTGCGCGACCCGCGCCGCGAGAGGGTCTTCCGCATCGGCCGGGGTGAGTCGACCAACGCCCCGGCCTCTTCGTCTGGAGGCGGCGCGCCCCCAAAGAGCGCGCGTCCCGCACGGACGACGGTGCGGATGCTTTGGGCGGCGAGCCTGCTGCTGATCCACTGCACGAGCGTCATTCCTGGGACGAGCCCGAGGAGGTCCTGGAGCAAAGTGGAGGGGTGAGCATAAGGAAGACACCATTAGGGAACTGTCTAAACGTACTTTGACGTCCCAGAAGTCGCGATGATGCGTGATCTTATCGGCGTCGTTGAATGCGAGCCTCGTTATTATAGGAAGCTTTAGGTGGAAAGGAGAGGGTAGGGAGAAGGATGTGCTTGGATGCTGGTTGTGCAAGGAGGGGATATACGATAATGGGAGCGACACAACGGAGTCGGACGAGGGGTATGCAGCGTGGTCTCCCGTGGGCTGTGTGTGATGTATGGACGAATGGATGCCAGGGAGAATGAGGATGTGCAGGGTATGGTCGACCATCGTGCGCTTGTGGCCATCTGCATCATGCAGCCGCCCCGTTCAATGGTGCGAGATGCGGCGTGGAAGATAGGTGGCTCACCGAAGCTCTCGCATTCTGAGATGTCGTTGATCTCATTCCACATGCGCACACCCCTGAACCAAGCATCCCTCCACCGGTGGTTCGCCGAGAGCCTGAAGAGAGTGCAGAGGACGGCACCCGGCTTGGGTACGTCGAGCGAAGATAGGGACTGGGAGAGCGTGTGAACGTCGCTGATGGTGTCCCTGGACGTCGCAGTGATGCAGGGGTTCTCGTAGGTGGCGTTGGCGTCGTAGAAACGTTCTACGGTCTGCCATGCGGGCGGAGATGCGCCGTAAAAGAGCTCGCAGACGTCGACGGCGGTCTGGTGGTGGGCTGAGAGCGAGAGGGTGGAGACGTCGATGCTGGAGCGTGCCGACTGTGCGCTGGGAAAGGCGATCGAGTTGGACCCAGCCATAGCGGTAGGCTGAGAGGACTGATGCAGGGCAGGGAAGGCACGGTCGGCGTGTGAGAGACAGAGAAGTCGAGCCGGTCATACCGTTCGTCAGTGCGGGGAAGCTTGACGCCGGGAGGGCGCTCCGAAAGGTGCGGCGTCAGAGCGGGCTCGGGACAGCGAGGGACAGCCAATGAGCGTCTCGGAAGAGCTCAGCGCGCCAACCTCACCCGAGGACCGGGAGGGTGAGGAGAGGGCGAGGTTAGGGTTGGAGAGACCGCCGTCACTGCCCGAAAGTTGCCAGCGCCGGAGAGCAAAACTCTTCTCGACACCGTCGTCTCTCTCGTCCCCCTCGTCTCCCCCGCCGACGCGCAGGTGTCGCCCTCCCGCTCAGAACGGCCATGCAAGCCTCCAGAGGTGCGTCTCCCGCCTCACTCCCGCCCTTCCGGCTCCCGCTCGCCCGGCGGCCCGCTCACGGCGACCCATGATTCAGTGCGCGTTCTCGGCCGAAGCCTCGTCGCATCTCGGCCAGCCCAAGTCCCTCGTCTCCTCCCAGCCAGGCGGTGGGCCTCCACGGGCTCCGCGTCGGAGGGCGCGTCTGCGGTATGTCTCCCCCCATCGCGTCTGCGCGAGCGGCGGACGTCCCCCCACCCTCGCACGCGCCCCGGGCCTCGTTTTCTCACATGCGCGCGAAACGGCGTGTTTAGCCACCTCCTCCCACCAAGCCCTCCATCTGGAAGCGGTTCCTCCAGGTCACGGGCTCGGTGACCCTCGTCACCGTCGCGAGCGGCGTTGCCTTTTACTACTTTGCGCAAAAGGACCGCGCCCCGGGCGAGCAGCTCCCTCACGACCCGGCCAAGAAGACGCTTGTTATCTGCGGCAGCGGATGGGGTGCGACCAGTCTCTTGAACTCTCTTGACACGACCGACTACAACGTCGTGAGTATCCCTGCTCGCTGTATGTGCAACTATCCTTGAAAATGACGATACCCTAGATCGTTGTCAGTCCGAAGAACTACTTCCTCTTCACTCCCCTCCTTCCTAGCGTCGCTGTCGGCACCCTCGCCCCTCGCTCCATCCTGCAGCGTATGTCTACAGAAGATCATCGCATTCTTCTGTCTAATAATCCCCTTCAGCGACACGGTACGTGACGCGCCACAAACAGCGTCAAGTCACCGTCATCGAGGCCTCCGCCACGGATGTCGACGTAAGTACCCCACCCCCACATTCCCTATCTCCCCGCATTGCTTCGTGCGGGGCACGCGTGTTTCGCGCTCCCGATTCTCTCCGTGCCTCTCAGTCCACGAGCGGGGAACACATTCCGCGTGCTTTCCGGCCTTAACCGTGTGTTGCCGTTAAGCATGCTCGGAACGTGGACGGATTGCGATTGGGATGCGATTAACATCCCGGGGGATCAGCTCGAAGCTACGGCAAAGGAATTACGTTCCCATGACGGTTCATGACGCCGCCCTCTACGCTCCATGTTTCGTCCTCGAGACGCTTGAGACGATGATCTGACGTCTTTTCACCGCAACCAGCCTGCCAAGAAGACGATCACCTTCGCAGGTACGACCGCCTCGCGATCCTGCCATATCTCAAGCTCACAGTCTACACAGATACCTCCGAGATCCAGGGCCTAGTGTCCAGCACAACGATACCCTACGACTACCTCGTCTTCGCCGTCGGCGCCGAGGTGCAGACCTTCAACATCCCCGGCGTCCGCGAGCACGCCTGCTTCATGAAGGAGCTCGACGACGCCGAGAAGATGCAGCGCCGCTTCATGGACTGTACGCATGCTCCGCTTAGCTTGAAATGAGCGTTCGCTCATTATGACGTCATACTTCAGGCCTCGAGTCAGCGGCTTTCCCGGGCCAGTCGTCGGAAGAGCAGAAGCGCTTGTTGCACATGGTCGTGGTTGGCGGTGGCCCGACTGGTGTCGAGCTCAGGTGCGTCGGGGCGTGCTCCCACTCGTACTCGTACTCGTAGGATGGCGACTGACAGTTGGGTTACGACGCAGCGGCGAGCTGCACGACTTCCTCGAGGAGGACCTGCGCTCGTGGTACCCCGAGCTCGCGGAGAACGTGCGCATCACGCTCGTCGAGGCGCTCCCGTCCGTGCTGCCCATGTTCTCGAAGCAGCTCATCGACTACACCGAGTCGACGTTCAAGGAGGCGAAGATCGACATCTTGACGAAGACGATGGTGAAGGAGGTCAAGGAGAAGAGTGTGGTGCTCCAGATGCCCGATAAGAGCGTTGTTGAGGTGCCTTGTGGGCTCGTCGTTTGGGCTGCTGTACGTGGTATCTCCCGCTGTCAGCGCTGTGATGAGATATTGACGAGATGGAGTAGGGTAACACGCTCCGCAAGGTAACCCGCGACCTGATGGCCAAGTTCCCCGACGTCCAAACCAACAGGCGCGGCATCACCGTTGACGGTGCGTTCCCCCTCCTTTACATCTCTCCTACGCTCCCTCACTGACGACTCCCCCTCCTCTCCATAAACACAGAGTGCATGCGCATGGCAGGCGCTCACGACAGCATCTTCGCCATCGGAGACTGCACCGCGACCTCCTACGCTCCAACCGCGCAAGTCGCCTCGCAAGAAGGCGCGTACCTCGCGCGCGTCCTCGCGCAGCTCGCGCGCCGGGACGAAGCTGCCGCCCGTCTCGCCGCCCTCTCCTCCTCTTCCTCCTCCTCCTCCTCTGACGCACCCGAGGCCGAGGCTGAGGCTCAGGTGATGGCGGAGCGGGCGCAGCTGGAGAAGCGGCTGGGGAAGTTGGAGAAGCTGCGGCCGTTCAAGTACTCGCACCAGGGCTCGCTTGCGTATATTGGGAGCGAGAAGGCGATTGCGGACTTGCCGTTCTTTAATGGGAACGTGAGTCGCTCTGTCTCTTTTCTTTTCCGTTGAGAGGGATTTGCGTACTGAATGGTTTACGGGGCGGTGCATGATACAGCTGGCTACGGGTGGGGTCGCGACGTTCCTGTTCTGGAGGAGCGCGTACCTCAGCACGCTCTTCTCGATGCGCAACCGCACGCTCGTCGCCACGGACTGGCTCAAAGTCAAGCTCTTTGGCCGGTACGTTCCCCCTTCTGCCATCTCCCTCTGCCTTCCAGCTCACATTTGTCGCGATCTACAGTGATGTCAGTCGCGAGTAACGCCCCGCCTCCATTCAGATCGCGTCCCCTGCTATAGACTATTACGATTCGACTAGTTCGCCCCCCACCATTGGGCATATAGACGATACGATATATATACGTGGCGCTCGGTGGCGTTTTGCTTGTCTCTTTTCTTCCCCCTATAGATGAGCGTAGAGTAGGAAAAACTTACTTTTTTTGGCTTTGCAGAAGGTTGGAATGGCTTTGTGCCGTTCTTGGCTGAATCGTGGGGTATGGACTAGGACGTAGGTTCGTTCGGGAAACGGTAACCGGAACGCGTCGCCGACTTCGGGGGATTTGGACGAGAGGCTACTCAAGAGCGCGAGACAAGTCGCACTTGCAGCTGCTCGAACTTTCTTTCCATTGGGCAACGACTGCCGGTAGGTGCTACCGACAGTCCTTGTTTGTCTCGTACCCATCCGTATGGGGTTGCACTCCACCATCGCAAAGTTTGATCTGCGGTGGCGGGGTGTGAGTACTACACGCATGGGGAGTCGGGAACGAGACGTCGATCACCCTCGGTATGCCGCGAAGTTTGCAGGACTGGTGTGCCTTCGCGCGCTCCGACCGCGCGCTCCGACGAAACGCTTCCAGGGGCTTCTCTTATCTTCCCCATTAAGCTGGTATGGTACTTTCGCCTTTGGAGCACCAGCATCGTACTGCTACAGCTCTTACAGCAGCACTGCGGAGCGATCTCATACAAGCGGGCCACCAGGTTCCTCACCGTCCCCTAGCGCGACTATGAAACCCGCGTTGTAGGTCTCGCGGTGCGCGTCGTCCATCATGTTTCGCGGTGCCCTTCATGTTCGGCCGGCTCACCCTCCTCGCGGTTGGATAAATGACGACAGACATGATATGTCTATCCCTCACGCGCGGCCCTTGTGGCCTCCCACAATGTGGGCGCGCATGTCGCGACATGAGATCGCAGCGCGCGGGGTGGCCAATGCGCGCCGATCCCCCAGCTCGGCGCCGCGCATAGCCTGCACACTCAGTACTCACCTTAGGCCCCGCTACCGCCCTCGGCGCGGACGCGGCACCGTCTATGATGCGCGACCGCGGGAGACACGTTTCTTCAGAGTGGTGCAAGCGGTAATAGGTTCATTAACGGACGCCATGAACAAGGGGCGAATGCGCTCGCCGAAAGTGCTGGCCACCTAACGATAGCACCATCTGCATCTAAATCTAAACTCTCTTTGTATATTACTTACGTGGGCCTAGGGCTGTCAATTTGAGCATCGCGCAAAGAACGTGCGGGACGGACGTGTGGGCTACGGCGTCTTCGGCGTTTTGGGGACGGAGACGGGCTCCGAGGGTTGGGAGAGAGGAAGAGGCTTTCTCGGACGCGCTTCTGTGGAGGAGCTTTCACCGAGAGATGTTCGCGTGGGACTCCCCGCGGACGCTGTATGTCGAGAATATCAACGCGCCGACGTGCAAACAAGGCGCCGTCATCGCCTGGTCAGTGACCCTAATACCCCGCGAGTCGTGTAATTGGCGGAACATAGATGTAGCTTTACATCCTAATGTGCGGCATGTTCGTTGGTTCCTTAGATTTACTACCTCGTGGACCCGCGCCCGTCTCCATGTGTAGGGGCGCCGGGGAGTGCTAGGCATTCATTATAACCACGAATGCACAGTCAGTGCCTTGCGGTGTACACGGAACACGAATCAGAGTGATGTTTGCTATCCAATTCTCAGATTTTTTCCCGATGGAAGCTGGATCTCAGTACTTGGTCGACTGGGGAACGTGTTTTAGAGTTATAACCTTAGGCCCTGTTCGGCAACGGAGTAGAGTTCCCCAGGTAGCGCTACTTCGCCCCTTATATAGCAGTTTGGGCCGACCATTTCTCGAGATTTCGAATGTGCGCCTATTTGTTTGGTTTCGTCTGAAATGCAATCATCCGTACTACAACCTGATATACTCGATCGCTATCTCCATGAGCACTCATAAAATATTGGACCGGATCTGCGCGAGCTAGCGTGTTTTGAGCTTGCCCCACTCATGGTGGTTGCATTGTGGGTCAGAGTTTCGTGGGTCTCCGATCAGTGACATCAAATTCGTGCGACCTAGCTAGTGCCACGTGTCATCAAAGGCGCCGATTATGAGTCAGACCCGTTTCCTCCGAGTCACCCAGTACCAACTTTTACAGCAGCTCATCGGCCTTTCAAGCCTCCCACTCAAAGCCTCGTATGTGGTAAGTGCAGATATCTACGATGTTGTCACATACGTGCGTTTTTGCGAAAGGGGGTCTCCGAGTAAGTTCGCGCTATTCAAGCTCGACCGTCCCATCCAATTTCACTACTAGATGGTACTTAATCGTGAACCGGGTCAGAGGTCTGAAAGTTATACAAAATAAAGAATTATGCGTGATACTATACGCTACACAGTATTAACACCGAGTATGTACTGTTATAATCTATGAATAGAGATTGCGAGACATCTAACATTGACGCAGGACACAACGACGGCATTTGAACAAAACCAGATCGAAACAAGTCAGATCGATACAAGTCAGGTCGAACGCAATGGAAAACTTCCCCAGGGCTCAAAACGGCGCCCATGATCAACGATCTTTGTGGATAGCTAGGATAGGTTGCAGGCTGCCGCGCGACACATGCTCCATACCCATGAGCCTGATGTCTCCTGGCGCAGCCACCCCGCCGTCAGGCCCCAGTCCGAGTGCGCCATTTTTGAGCTGCAACAGCCACAACGCCGCAGGTGAGCAACGACGTCCCTCTCCGTGTAGATGTGGCATCAGGGTGTACTCACCATCTTACGCAGCTGTTTTGCGACGTGCATAGCTAGCTTGCGCTTGCTCAAGGGCTGTCCAGCACGCCTCTGTCTCTGTGTTCCACGTACGCGAATCTGGGGGAAGACGACACGAGGGAATTGATGGAGCTGTATAACCCAATCTCGCGAGTGATTTTCCGCTTGATGTATGCAGAATGCGCACACTTACCTCAAACCGTATACTAGCCTTCTCCCCCAGCGACGCCCCAATATCGAACGCCGGCAAGTCTCCATCAACCAGCTCCCCGACCCGAACTTTACCCTCCACATTCGCAAACAACTGGACGCCGTGGCCACCGTTGAACGTTATCGGTCCAGCAAATGGTTCCTCCGCGGGACGACCGTTGTCATATCTCTTCTGAAGGCGGGGATCGAGTTCGGGAAAGGGTGAGGAGGAGGGGTAGAGTGGTGACGCGCGGGCGGTGTGAGTCTCTGGCGAGAAACAATGGCCACGGCTGGGAGCCAACGCCGCGGGATCCGGTCCACCCGCAGGGCTTCTGGCGCTGAGGTGGACCTCGTAGAAGCGGTCGGCGTCCATTGAGTGGATGCTGAGCGGCCTCACGGGAGCGGCGGCCGCGGGATTTGTGGGCGGGATCGGGCCCACGCTGTAGCTGGCGTGGCGCAGGTACGGCGCCTCCATGATTGGGTCGTACGCGACCGGAGCCTCCCAGGGCACGTATTCGCCAGGACGTACCATACCGGGCGAATACGTGGCGGGGTAAGAGTAAGCTTGGTGCCCCTCGTCGCGGAATTCCGCGGCGGCGGGGCGCCATTGATAGGTAGAGAGGCTCAGAGAGCCGGTAGGGGCAGACCAACTGGCGCCCTGGACGGGTGGGGCGAGGTTCGTCCACCCCGAGCCCACGCACGGCTGATAGCAGTAAAAGGGGGCGTTCCTGTGGGCGTCTCTTGGATGCAGCGGGTTTTCCATAGGAAGGCTCGGATCCTCGGGCCACTGGGAAAGGGGGTCGACGTGGAGGCGCTATAAGTCAGACGAGGCGTCAGATCGTGCCTCGGTTGGGGCCAACGGAAGCGCGTTGTACGCACTGAAGTGGTCGGTTGCATTGGGTGTGATACAAATCGTTCGGGGAGACGATGTCAGACGAGAGAGGACGGATGTTTGGAGTAGAGAGGGCGCCAGACGGGTTTAAAACATGGCCGTTCCGCCGTGCATGTGCGCGCGCATTGCGCACAGCATCGACATGAGGAAACGTTGGATGGAGTAGGCTGGGGATAGTGGAGGTGTGCCTACGCTCGTCGCCCTTCATTTCGAAGAGGAACATTGAGGAGCGCGGGCCTTCCGGCATTGCGTTGGCCTATTGCATGCATGCGGTCGTGGCACAAAGTGCACGATTCGTCGTGCACTACTACACACTCCAAGGACACAACACGTCGACTTTCATTCTCGCCCACTGCGCAACCTGTGCTAATTGAGGACGCCTTTGTCAAGTACGGCAATAAAGTTAGTACGTCTCGTGTCTACAAGTGCCTCATCTCGTAAATTACTAAACAATCCCTCTACAGACGAATCCGGAGAGGTTACCCACGCCGGCAAAGAGTCAGACATCCACCAGTGTGTTTTTGGGAGGGGTCACCGTAAGCGGTTCAAACTCCCTGTAAATCTCGTCTCCCTGTCGCCCGCTCGTCAACGTCCGACTGTTAGCGTGCATATTTCTGAATTTGTTCGTTTTATGGTCGACGTAAGTCCCCCCGTCTATGTCTCAGACTGTCTCCACTACACTTCGAATACATATGTTAGGTGAACGAATTCTCACTACGCTGTCGTCCGAGCGCGATGCCTGCCGGCACACGCTCGCACCTGACTGGCACACGTGTGCCTTGGCACCTCCACAAACGGGCTTCCCACTTGATTAGTTTCCAGCCACAGCCTCGGCTCGAACTCGTGGTGAATGGAAATGTTCGGGATTCTCGAAGTTGCTTTTCTCGGAGTCTGAAATCGTTGTCTATCATCTCGCGCTTTGGGCAAGTAGTGTGAAGGGCTGTGAACAACCCCAACTTTAACCCACATGCGAACCCACCAAATTTATCAAACCAGTGGACGCAGGAGAAGGGACTCATTATCCCACTGCCTCATCGTGATGGTGCGTTGTCGCGATGGAAGCAATGAAAGAACAATGTCGACATCCAGCGGCAGTGCAATGACACCCTTAGCCTGAGTCACAGCAGGGTCTCAACTTTCTGCATTCTAACCCTGAGATATTTTTACAGGTAACTTGCCTTATCGCAGCTGACATTCCCCCAAGCGACTGTTAGCATGACTGCGTTGCCTCACTTGGAAATGCATGCCCTAGCCGTTGGATCACTGAACCGTGTTGACAGGACCGGCTCCTTCTCTGACTGAAGTAGCTAGAATTTGACCTGAAGGCGCTGCAAGTCCTCTGAATATGATGAAGTCCGAGTGAGTCGCCGGAGCCGAGAGCATCCTGGACGGTGAGAGCACGATAAACTAGAGAGCTACTGGGGAGGATGGCGCCGCTTCATCACAACTTGCTGAAGAGAAGAGCTAATCTGCTTGACTCTATCCATAGCCTTCCTACGTCACTGGAGAAGAATCAGGGCCAATGCTAGCTGTTTCGGCGGCGCCTGTGGTGAAAACCGGGTCAAATTGGGCGCAACTGTAAACCGGAAGGCATCTCGACGTCGCCTCGCACACGACGGATAGGGAACCACCTCGAGAACCATGGGTGGTTGGCATAGCCACTAATTATATACCTCTCGCTACGTGTTGGCGAGTTTGGTAGAAGAGGTCTCAACCTTTCAAACCATAGCGACTCGCGCGACCCAAAGCGACGCCACTGCTGATCAAGAACTTGAACATATCTACAAGTAGCAGTATTTTGAAGTATGTGGGTTGTGTAGAATCCGGTGTAATCGGGAGCCAGTGATCCGGGAATAGGCTTGGAGTACTGGATCCGAAATGACGGTGGGAGATTACTTTCTCGACGACGAGTTTCTATGATCGAACGAAAGCGGAGCAGTCTTTTACCCGAAAGCCGTGATTTGATAGACTGCGGTGTGTCTCTCCAACTTCCCACCGCTGAAACCTCGATCTGGAATGAGGACGCACGGAAAACATAGACCATATGTTCCTTTCCACCCCCTAGCTGCGCGGTACCACCAAAACAGCTTATTCGCACAAATGAGGAGTTGGGCAGATTCAACATGAAGGAACTCTTCCCCATGTAGGCACTAAGTGGCAGAAGAGGCGAGGCGAGATGTGGAGGGTGGAGGCCAACGGGGCCCTCACGAGCACGGTCGGCGCATGTCACCTCCCGACGCGTCATACGGACTCAGAGGACAACTCCGTCTGTCCCCATGTGGTGTTAGATCGTGAGAGCACGATGATCAGCGATAACTCACGAAGGATGTATGTAAAACACGTGGTTTGAGGTATATGGCCAGAGTAGTGACCACTGACAGTTGCAGCGCCGATCACTGGGGTTGTCGGTTCTTAAACCTGTTGATCCTGAAGCAGGCTCCGTGTGGCCGGGTTACCATCTATACTCAGAGCGTCACCGGCAGAGCATGAGGCGGCACGGTGTTTGTTTCATTCATGCAACACCATTCTGCTTCTGCGTGTTACATAGGCAAGGCTATCGATATATCCCCGAGAGAAGACATGAGCGAGTGAGCGTGTGGCATAGACGGCAATGAGGATTGAGCTGATTATGTGAAACTCCGGTGAAGAGAAGACATTCGGCGCTTCGAGTCTGACTAGTGAACTTCCGGCACGTGACCCACTCTGCGCGACAGTGCTGACTAAGTATGTACTTGATTTATCGCGTTGCCGTGTGATTTGAGTCTACTGTATGTATAAACTCGGCATAGCTCGGCATTGGCTGAAAGGTGGAATTTTCTTGTTGAGAATTACTTTTGGGAAGGATTGCGTGCCTGAACGGTCTTGCCTGGAGGGATACCGCTTGAAGAAGGTTGGCCACCTCGCAAGCGCTAAACGATGTTCGTGTTGAAGTTGAACATTCGCTGAGAGCGCGCGCCAAAAGCTGATTTTGCTCAGCGGCGTCACGGCCCTGTTGGCTGCCACGTTGTACCGACGCACCTTTCCCTCAGTTTCCTCGTAGTCATCGCTACCGTACTTCCCTCGCAGCTGTCTTGCTGGCCTCTAGCCTTGCCAGATGACTTCCGATCGTAAGTCTCTCTTCCGCTTTCTTGCCCTCCGTGCCAAGAGGCTCGCAAGCGTTCCGAAACTGTCTCGCTGACGATGATATTCAACCATTTACCCCTGCCATAGATTTCACATTTCTTTTCCCCAACGACCATCTTATCTTCCCTTCTGACATATCTTTCAATGAGGTAGATCTAGCTACCGTTAAAGCCCTTCCAGTATCGGAGGTGCAGAGCTGGTGCCTTGCAAGGATGACCGGCTACAAGTCCCGAATTCGCGGCCTCCGTTCTATCTTCAACGCTGCCGCACCGATCAACCGGCTCCCAACGGAACTGCTTATGGAGATTTTCCAACACGTACGCCCTACACCGCCTGCTGACAAGGGTCAGGCAGTCCTGCATGTCTGCCGCTCGTGGTATGAGATCGCCATGCACACTCCGCAATTCTGGGCGAACCAGCTCCACGTCCACCGGAATTGCCTCCATTGGCACCCTAAGTCTATGAGGGCTCTTCAGGTGGCACTTGCCCGTTCCACGCCCCTCGACATCACCTTCACCAACCTCCATGGCATTCCCGAGCACGTTGCCAAACTTCTCGTCCCTTACCGACATCGTATCTCGGAGCTAGGCCTCGAGGCTTCGAGGCTGTGCGCGCCTGCTACGATGCGTTTTCTGCAGGAAGATATGTGGCCACGGCTTCGAGTTCTGGAATTCAACAAACACAGCACGTTGTCCCGATGCCACGGTATGGAACTCTCCCTTGCGCATTGCTTCCCCGCCCTTGCTGCCCTACGTATCCCCGTCACTCATGTACCTGCCGACCCCCTGCCGTCTACCCTCCTCGAGCTCGAGCTCTACAAATGTTCGGACAACGAATGCGATGCCGCAGAAGACCCGCTTGACCATTTTCTCATCGCGCTTGGGGAGCTTCCCAAATTGGAGAAACTCAAGATTCTAGACGCCACCCCGTTCATCGACGACTATGACTATTACCCAGATGTACCTCTATACAATATCGAAGATCTCGACGAGGTTGTATGGCCGGAGAAGGTGGTAACCCTTCCCTCCCTTCGTTCGCTGCAAATTGTATCGACTGAAGAGGGGACCGAAATTTCTACCGGGGGCTGCATGATTACTCCTCATCTCGTTATCCCGGACTCGGCGGACGTAGCCCTTGCCATGGAAGCTCGAGTACCCCGTCTCCTCCTACGTCCCCTGCTCCCCCAGCTGGCTGCCGCCCAGCACGTACGCGTCGACATCGAGGAGGGATCGATTCAGGTCATCGCAAGGTGTCCCGGCAGTGGCGGTGTCTTCCGCCTTGCCCTGTTCCAGGACGATCTCGAGCAGTGCCTCACCACCGAAGACCTCATCGCGGACGCCATGGAGCGTGCGAGGGCCATCGCAGCGCTTTTCACCCCCATCCATACCGTGACGTCGCTGACGGTCCGCATGTGCCCTGACTTGGCCAAGAGGTGCGAGGGCGATCTCGCTGTGCACATCTGGGCGACTCTCCTTCGCGGATTCATGTCCATTGGGCGTTTGGACGCGGGTGAGGATACGTCCTTGGACCTCCTCGCACGCGCGCTAGTGCCGGATGAAGATGCCCCGCCGGCCCTCAATATGCTGCCCGAGCCGCTGTTGATGCAGGTGACTGCTGAGGGTATAGTTGCTCGACGGGGGTACTATCCGGACGTCCTGGTAGTCAAATGGAACTCCGAGCCTCATATACTGTAATGTAAGTCAACACTTCGATACCCGTCAGGATTTCAGGCGCCATCTCGTATTTCTGCTATGCACTGTAATATACTTGCATATATATCTCACATAGACAACATCTCTGATACTGTACAACTCTCGCTTTCTTACTGTATCTCTTATACTCCACTATCGTCACGGCTCCGGTTCAATTCCGCCTCTCATAGCTCGCTCTCCAATAGCGCATACGTAGCCCCATAACCCGCAGCTCCTGTGACCCATGAGCTGTCTCAGAACTGCCCCAGCCCATAGCCCATACGACCTACGACTGATCTACCACCTCGTAGCTCGTACTAACCCATAGATAACGGCCCCACTAGTCGACCCCGGATAGCTCTCATAACCCATAGCCAGTTTACACTGAGACTCGTAGCCCACGGACCTCATAGCCCCTCTACCTATCGTGACCGATAGCTAGCCTTACTACTTACCCACAGCGCTTGCGACCCGTCGCTGTTGTATCCACCTAGGACTTATAGCCTGCAGCTGTGGCGATCCGCAGTTGCTGTACTTGTAGCTTTCACAGCCCACTGTATCATTATTAATCCATATCCTACCACACGCCGCGACGAACGCGGTATGGCACGAGGACCAATCGCTCTCCGCGACCATGAGGAGAAGACGTAAGGACTAACCATAACTCGCCCTACTCCTCAAAGGGCCTCCCGCGCAAGCCACCGTTTCGCAAGTTCGAACGCCTCGACGGGCTTGTCGTACGGCACCTGCATACGCAACGTCAGCCTCACCCTCTACGCCCACGCGCGCCATGCGGGTGGTGCACCAGAACGCACCAGATGGCCCGCGCCCGCGACGGTGGCAAAAGTGAGGCCACCGCCGCTGCGCACCTTCCCCGCTGCCTTCTCTCCGACGGTCCACTCGCGGGGCTGCGCGCTGCGGAACTGTGCGTTCTTCGTCCACTCGAGCGCGAGCGCCATGTTCTCGATGCCAATCTGAGACGATTCAAGTTGCACGTTCCGTGTCAGCATTCACCATCGTCCAGCGAAGAAGTGGCACCGGGAGTCAGGGGATCGCGGAGCCCGGAGCGTAGACGCACCCAGTTGCAAGCAAAGTCCGTCTCGCCAGCAAAAAGAAGCACAGGGACACCGCGCTCAAGGAGGGCAGCGAGGTAGTCTTGTGCGGGGAACGCGCGGAAGTCGCCGTTCACGTCGAACGCGGCACGGACCACCGGCGAGAAGGAACTGAAGTTGCCTTGGGCGGCGGGGTCGACGCCGAGTGCAAGCTGTGTAGTGAGGTTGGTGAGGTACTGTTCGACGAGGCTAAAAGTAGGCAGAAATGTGACATGGGAATGGAAATCCGTTAGAAGACAGGATGGCACGCACAGAGAGGGATAGCAGTCGTTGGTGGGGTCGGGACCTTGGCTGAGTGTGGCGTCGGGTTGTCAGTAGTCGGGCGGACGGTATACGTAGTCGGGCGGGCGCGGGGGGCTCACCAGAGACGAGTACGGTCGTAGGGGTTCTTATCTACAAATTTATGGGGGAGGCGTCTCATCATCGAGATGAACGGTAGTAGACTCGACATCTTCTTACCTGCGAAGAACTCCCAAAGAGGGGTACCGCAGAATGTGTCCGCCGCCTCGCAGTCGATTTGATCGTAAGTGTCTATACAAGATTCCCTGTATCGTTTCTCGCAACGTGGCAGCTGCGAGTCCCAAGTCAGAAACCGCCCCCGTTTAGATGAGAGGCGTATGTTCGCGCATACCATCTGCTTCATCCTCACGCATTTCCTGTGCAGACTGTTCGTAAGCGAAGTTTGCATTCCGCAATGACTGACTCACGAAATATCCTGTATGGGAGCCATGAGAGGGTCTTGGCATTGCGAATAGTAACAGGATAGTGTCATCGCGAAGAAGTCGGTACACCCGTTTCCTTCGCATACGACTGAGCATCTCACGGCGTAGGTAAACAGCTAGAAGTACATACCTATCATGACTGAAGCAAGATTGATAGGGGCCATGCCGGCCTCCACCAGTCGCGCATTCTGGTCATACACCTTCGCAGCGAAGACAGGCAAGTAACGTCCCTGACAATAGCAAAGGTCATGAGTCGTGAGCTCCATGAATGATGTAAGAGACTTGCTGCATAGGACTCCCCGGCCATGTGAAGACGTCGGCCCTTCAACTTCGTGAAGTGCTCGAAGAAGATGGCTATGAACGCCGCGACGTCGTCACCGGCTTCAAGGGTCGTGCCGACAGACTCCCCGTATTCCGCATACGAGAAACCCACACCGACAGGCTGATCGATGAAGAAAATGTTCGCGTACTCGCTCCAGGAGTACACGAAAGGCTCCGTGTTGTTGGCGCCAGTAACTCGGCAAGGTCCTTCAAGAGGATTATCGATACCTACGGCTTCAATACGAGAACACTAGCTGATTACTGACCGAGCTCCATGAACAGACCCCACGCAGATGATGAGCCAGGGCCACCATTTGTCCAGAAAATGACGTCGTCGGTGTCTGGATCCCTACGGCTCTCGAAGAAGTAAAAAAAGAGGTGGCGAGCTTCGATGTCAATGTATCCGGTATAAGCACTGTGGATAAACATATGTTCAATTTCCCGGATGTCATAAGAATGAAGAAAAACGACGTACGTAACGTTTCCGTCGCAGAATTTGGACTGTCTGACCCGCACACCGTGTCTCGGAAAGGCCGGGTGTCGGAGAGTCACATACTCTGCCCGGGTGGGCCCAGGGAGCGCGTGGAGATCCTCAAAAGGCGTAAAGAGGCCTGCATCGTAGACGTTGTAACCACTGACGCTCTGCAAAGATATCTGTGCAGGACCCGCAGGATTACGAGATGCCACCGCAGTCACTGTCGCACTGAGGTTCAAGAGCAGCACTAGGAAAAGCACGACTGCCAGTGCCATGACTCGGAGCGTGGGAGACCGGTTTTGAGCGTAGAGGAGCACCGCCATGCTGATGAGGACCTGGAGGAGACGCGTCGAGGCTGTATACCCAAGTCCGCAAGACTTTATGAGCACTCGGACAATACGAGAGCCAGGGCACAGCGAGAATCCGAAGCTAACATGAGCGATATAGACAAGCTTCGGAGCCGCGCCGCAGGCCGCAGAGATTCCCCGAACCCGCGCCTGTACCACAAGCGCCGTGACTTTGTACACGTGCTGTGACCACAGCGCGACCGTTACTCCCCCCCAACTTCGACTCCGACTCAGCCTCAGCCTTGTCACCACAACCTCGTCTGGTTCTGCCTGCGTCCGCTGCATGCGCATTGCGCAGAACCATCTGCGGCGCAACTTCATAATGAGCCCGATAGGGACGTACACTCACGCGCACGGCTCGACACTTAGCTTTATCGTATCAAGAAGTTCGTCGATAGCTTGCGATGATACTGGAGTGTGGTTTACTGCGAGTTGAGAGATAAAAGAGATGAAAAAGTGCTCTGTGCATGTTAGGTACATTTTAATACAAAACCTCTTACCCACTTCTAACCCTGCTCTGCCAACGCACACGCTGATTCTCCCTATTAGCGTGGAACAGGTCTGCCCATGGGAAACCGGCTTTTGAGGCACCTCGTACAATCCTTGAGCGACCCCATCACGCGAGTCGCTGCAGCGTCGACATCACTTTGTCGCGCGCGGAACCTTCATTCATCTGGTTGCGGACGCCTGGACAGCGGATCGAGGCCGGATTTGGGGCTCTACGGTGTTCCTGCGTACGAGGACATTGCTGCCTTCCTCGAAAGGGAGTGATTAGATATACCGTTGAGTGCGTGGAGTCCTTCACCTTTCCACATTGTGCTGACTTCGACCATGACTGATAGGTTTTGCGCTCCCTGTTCCCCGTACCAGATAGGAAATCAATAAATGGCGATGAACTTGGAGTACTCAGTCGAAACGGGACCGTCCCGACTACCTCGGACAGGAGCCATGAGGCGCTGGATCGTCTGCCGACACTCTGAGGAGACGAGCCTTCTGCTAGCCTCGGGCTCGAAACTCTTACGACGGCGCCAGCCACCTTGTGAGTCGGTTCTAGTCTGTCCGATGTTGTAGGGGACTCATCGCGACGTCCGGGCTCTGGCCCGCGCTGCAGACGCCTTCACAAATGCCGGTGGAGGCGCTCGCGCTCTCCAAACCGTATCTGTCGGGGGAAGAGTTATGACGTACTTGTAAGCACAAGCCGCCCCCGAGCCTCGACGTGCCATCTTCAGTCCAATCCCCAGCATTCTGCTTGCTTTCGTGGCGGGGTACCTAGGCATACCTACGCGCTTCCTGCCGGGCCATCTATCTCGTACCTGCTGTGGCACAAATCTACGTATCGTGACGGCGGAACAGGAACCTCCGACAACCATCTTCATGACGTTCGCCGCGACCTCATACTCAATCAACGATCATCGGGGCAGATGTCGGCAGCGCTACTTAACTGAGTGCCTTGGCAAAGGTGCGCGCTAACGTCTGCGATGATGGCTGATGTGGCGAGACGATCATGATGCATTTCGTCCAGTGGCACACAGACAGGTTTCGACTGCACTGCGTGCTGTGACCGGTGTTGGAATGCAGATTTTTGCGCTCGCCTGCCTTGGTTCTTCCAGAATCCGACAATGTACGGATGTGCTTTCGACGACTTTGAAGAACCAGCTAGTGACGACGGCCAAATCCAGCACAACACCTTTCACATACCCGCATCACGCACAAACACCCGCAGCACAGCCTCATCTCGAACTATCAACGCAAACAACTCGCCCCGTCCGCGCGCCGCACCCGGAGGCTCGCCCAGGCAGCACGCAGCACCGTTACCAGCCACTCATCATTATGCCTATCACAGCCGGGATCCAAGGCCCGCAGATCGCAGTCTCACGAGGCCCTCCTGGCCATGGCCCCAGGCCTCCGAGCCGGATGCTGTCCAGTGTCCGTCGCCGCACGCGGCGTCGACGCCAGTACTGGTGCGGCGTGCCGCGCGCCGCTGTCCATACGTGTCAGCACGCGCGCCGCGGCAATGCACCCATCGGAGGAGGGAGCTATATAAGAGCGACACACGACGCGCTGTGCTCCCCGGGTCCCCCACTGAGCTGAGCTCGAGCTTCGTCCACGTCCGCCCCCTTCGCGCCTGTTCCTCACGCCTCACGCCTGGTGCGTTCACGTCCGACGACTTTCCCGCTCAGCTTCGACCCCCTCGTTACGACTCCTTCTTCTCCTTCTTGCCGGTCGAGAACTTCGCTGCTCCCGCTACCCCCTTAACGACCTATCGACATAATCATACATACAATGAAGTCCGCTCTTTCTTTCCTTGCGCTCGCGCTCGCAGCGTCCTCCGCCTTTGCCGCGGAGGGGATGCAGAAGGTCCGCCGTGCGGCCCCGTGAGTCCCTCGTCATTCCGTTCTGCGCGTGGCGCGCGCTGACCAGCGCACGCGCTCCGAACTTAAGGATCAAGAAGGGCCTCTCGTTCAACGATGCCGGCCTGACCAAGAACTTTAACTCCGGGTGAGCCTCCCCTCTCCTCTCTTCTATATAACCGCGCGCTGGGATTGACGCGACCTCGACCTCGCGCGACGCAGCCAGGTCTCGTGGGCGTACAACTGGGACTCGGCCCACCAGGGCGCGATCCCGGCGGGCACGAACTACTTCCCGATGATGTTCTCCAACCTGCCGGACCACACCACGCAGTGGAAGGCGAACGCCGAGGCCGCTATCGCCGCGGGCAGCACCCACCTCCTCTTGTGAGTGCCCTCCCCTGCTCGCTCGCTCGCATGTGCGGCCTCGACCGAAGCTCACCCGTCTGACGCGTCCAACAGCATCAACGAGCCCGACCTCGCCACGCAGGCGAACACCTCCCCCGCGGACGCCGCCCAACAATGGATGACCTTCATGCAACCCTTCGCGGGCCGCGCGACGCTCGTCTCGCCCGCGATAACCAACGGCGCCCCTCCCATGGGCACGGGCTGGATGGACTCCTTCCTGTCCGAGTGCTCAAAGCTCGGGTGCACCGTCGACGCGATCGCCGCGCACGTGTACGACAGCGCGTCGAACGTGGCGTACTACAAGGAGTACATCACCAGCCTCGGCACGCGCTACAAGAAGCCGGTGCTCATCACCGAGTTCGGCGCGAGCGGGAGCGTGCCGGAGCAGCAGGCGTTCTTGAAGGAGATGGTGCCGTTCTTGAACGGGCTCCAGAGCGTCACGCATTATGCGTGGTTCATGACCGCCGCGAACAACCTCGTCAACGCGGACGCGAGCTTGACGCCGCTGGGCACGACGTACGCGTCTGCGGCGTGAGTGTGAGGGCCTGCATTGCGGTTGCGTGTATGATGGGCCATGTATACCCCTGCGCTGCTTACCTCGTACATGCTGGGGCCGCCCTTGATGGGTACCCCCGGAGGACTACTTATGTAGCCCTCGTACAACCTTGTCGATAGCTGGTAGCACTTCACGAAATAGCGACGTTCTTTGACCGGTATACCGTGGTCCGAGTGTGGAGCGAGCGATCTGTGTCCAGGTCGAACAGGATGAAGCTCAGCGGGTATATGTACGGTGTTCGTGTCGTCAGTTCGTGAACATTGCAGATATAATGAAGACAACAGGCACGCTTCCGCAAGGTATCATTACACTTCCTATCCACAACTTCGTCAAGTCCGGGGCGCACGCACAACAGCACCGATAGCGCTAGGAAAGCAAACTACTGGCTGAGGATCGTGCGCACGAACGACTCGTAGTTCACGTTCCCGTCCCTGCAAAAACGCACGTGAGCCTGACGTTTTCCAAAAGACCACAAAGACGGCAAGGGGGACAGAGAAGGGGTTAAGAAAAAGAGGCAAAGAAAGCACGCACGGCCCGATCTGCGCGCCCTTGAGGAGCTCGTCGACCTCCTCGTCCGTCATCTTCTCGCCGAGCTGGGTGAGCACGTATCGGAGCTCGCCGGCGCCGATGAAGCCGTTCCCCTCCTTGTCGAACACCTGGAAGCCGCGGATGAACTCCTCTGCGGGCAGGCGGGCGTGTCCCGTCGGTAAATGTCGGGGATGGAGATAGGATTGGGGGAGTCGTTCGAGAACGGGCGTAGGGAGGTGGGGCACCAAAGCGGAGAAGGGAGGAGTGAGACGTGGATGTAGACATGAGCGGACGAGCACGTACCCGGTGTGCCTGCGGGCTTGAAGCCGTCTGGCCTGTTGAGGATTGTCAGGAAGCTCTTGTAGTCCACTGCTCGTCCATTCGTTCATCCATCAAGCCCAACCCATAGTCATTCCATTCCAACCGAAGCCCAACAGCATCCCCAACCGCCCAGCATCCATCCCCCCAGCATAACAACAAACCAACAATAAGCTCAAAGATCCACACCAAGTAAAACAAGCACACGCACCTTCACGCGGAGCCGCAGCAACGATGTCCGCGACCTCCGCCTGCGTCGGGTTCTGGCCCAGGGCGCGGAGGAGGTCGCCCAACACCTCGCGGGGCACCGCCCCGGTGCCCTTCTTGTCGAACAGCGCGAACGCCTCTTTGTACTCTGTCGACAGGGCGGTGCGGGGCACGCGTCGGTATGAATACGCTCAGCCTTGCCCGGGCGTACATTCGGGAAGGGGATGGGTGGCGGGAGCCGAGACGTACCTGCGTTATCGCTCTGCGGGGGGTTGTCAGCCTGTGTGTGTCTCAAAAAGCGATGCTGAACACTTACCATGGTGTTCGTAGGGATGAAGATGGGAGATCGTAAAAGAGAGGAGGGGTGTCGGTCGTGAACGGGCGAGTTGTTGGAACAAGCCTCTCCGCTGCCTCTGCCGTTTACTTCGCCTTCGACGCCTATATCGGAAACCCTAGGACAGGGCTTATCTCTATGTCGGGCTTCGATTCCTTGAGGGGGACAAATCTGTAGCGCTGTCGTCCTGCGGTGTACCCCTCCCCTGAGCTTGCGCAACGGATTAACGGATGTTTAGAATATTATGTAGACAGAGCACAAGTCTAGCATTCGTTACGTCCGTCGACGAACGCGCCTAGTAAGACGTGTATTTTTATAGCGATGACGATAGAGTGTACAACCGAAACCCTCTGACCTCAAGGTCCCGTACAGCGTGTATAGTCGTCCCACGAACCATAGAAAGTCCCTCCAACCTCCTTCACCCAGACTCCGGCTCCTCCCGCCACACACTCTCCCACAGCTGCAACACGCTTCCGATCAAGAACGCCCACGAGCCCCAGAACGTAGAGAGCACGCTCTGGTAGTTGACCTACCAGAAAGCGGAATCCGAAGCTGTAATAAGCACAAGCACAAGCACAAGCGCGACTCCTCGGGCCGTAGAAGCACCCGACGCATGCACTCACTCCAGTCGAAGCCAGCGCACCGTACCCGAGCGCGCCACAGAGAGTGAACCCTATTGCGCCGATAAGATTCCACAGGCCGATATGCCTGCGATGGACGTATAGCCCGCGGTGAGCGGTGAGCACTACCTCATCGGGAGTCGGGACGCCGCCCCACGAACACGCTGCACGGCGGAGCGGAGGAGCGAAGGAGCAAGGGAGCAGGGGAGCCGGTGGGGCGGCGTACGTAGTACGCATGTATGTATGTATGTAGCAACTATTAGAGCAAGTACGCACCAGCCGATGCTTACCACGTTCGGTAACCACCACTTGCGCTGAACCTCGATCATGAGCAGGACCGAGGCGACGATAAAACCTGTTCCACCGAGCACCTGCGGAGACCAGTAGAACACGTCCGTGATCGCGATTGGGGGGTCGTCGGGGAAGCCCGCGATGACGTTCGGAAGGCCGGTGCTGTATATGGGACGAGGGGGAGGGGGAGGGGGGTACGAGGGTGTCAGATCGCGTTAGCTCGGGTGCCACGCCCAGCCTCCTGAGAGGGGCGAATGTAACTCGATACAGACATGATAGAGATCCAGAAGACGGTGGCGGCCCACATCTGGATGAAGCACGCCAGGAAGCCGACGTCTCGCCAGGAGCCGAGGCCGCTGTGAGTGAGTGCGGGTGCGAGAGAGCCTCTGTCAGCACGCGATACAACGCCTGGTACGCAGCGGAAAACGAGACACCCACATCCAGCGAAACCGCGCCGTGGGCTTGGGGCCACCGGCGACATCCTTGTCCGCCGAAACTTTCTCGAGATCGGGCCAGCTGCCGCCGTGTGCAAGGAGATCGCGCAGGGCGAGTGCGAAGAGCTCGTCGTGCCCCGCGTTGAGCGCCTCGACGTACATGAGGTAGCTCCCGATCTCGAAGAGCGTCCCGCCGGCGAACGCGGACCACGCCGTCGCCGCCTCGTTGTCCTCCTGCCCGCCGACCAGTGGCAGGAAGAGCAGGAAGCCATTAATGATCTGGGATGCCATGGGGGCGGGGCAGGGACGTCATCAGTACATACACACGCAGTGACTCCGCAGGGCAAATGAACTTGAAGGGACTCGGAGGTCTGGAGCTCACCCAAGCTGTGGACCCGAGCACGAAGATGACCGCGACCCAGAAAGCGAGGTCCCAGGCGAGATGGACTTTGATACGGCCGGACGGATGGCGTAGCCGCTGTTCCAGAAGCTTGACCTCCGAGTCCCTACGCACTTCAGACTCTGACCCTAGCGGCGCACCCTCCTCTGCGTCTGGACCAGGGTGCGCGAGCGCGCGCCGCGGGGAAACACGCAGGGGCCGGCGTGCGTACCTATGTTTCCGCGACGCGCGCGAGGACCAGCGAGCAGCCTCTACGTCTCCGAGTAACGCCTCCTTCGCAGACGGCAGCGGGCGGAACTCTGCACGGGTCGGATGGAGGAACGGAAGCGGGCGCGCGAGGGCGTGCGTGCCGTGAACGACGGCGTGGCCTCCGGTGCGCCCGTCCCGGCGAGCTCGCTGAGTGTTCGCGCTCGGATTTGGCACGGGCTGAGGAGGCTGGTCGCCGGCGCGTCTGTCGGGCTCGGTGCTGTCCATGTCGAGGGCCGCGTTGGGGCTTCCATTCCGCGTCCGCGGGGCGCCGTGCGAAGAGGAGGGGCTAGCGCGGTGCGCGTGCGGAGATGGATAGTCGGGCGCTGCGTGCATGGTGGTTTGCGCGGCTCGGCGCGAGGAGGAGGACGCTTGGCCGCCTTGGCTGTGGGACGGGCGAGAGCAGAGCTGGGCTAAGCCACTGAGAGGGAGCGGTTCGATGCCGTCATCGTCATCGTCGCAGGAGGAGCTGTCCGCCAACCTTCAGGCGCTCTCCAGACGCCCGTCGCACAAGCTCCAATTCCGGGCGGGCCACGTGTTCGCATCAGCCACTTCCGCCACACCACCCGCGCAGCAAGTTCAGCGTTGCCATCTCTCCGCCAGCCTCAACCTCCAGCCTGAGGCGACCTCCTCGGTGGCACTCGCACATCTTCGCGGGCCCTCGTAGCTGCCGAACCATGCTATTGTCTCATAATGCCGTTGGTTGACCGCTATTTCGTATTCTGCGTCTCTCAGTGCCGTGATTATTGCCCCCGGTGCATGGTTTCCACCGTGATTCTTCGCCTTCCGCCAACCAATTCGGTACGCTCTTTATTTTTGGAGCTCTGTTTTGTAAAACCCTAATACTCTTTTTTGCAAATCAGCTGCCGAATAGCACAGACAGATGCTCAAGAAATGCTAACCCTACGCGTTGACATTGTGCTGGCAAGACAACGAGGGTGGTGAAATGGCAAGCGTTGATATAGCTTTAGCTACTTTGATATAACGTGAAAATCTAGGCCCTCAGATTCAACCTCTCTCATTCCGATTATACGCATTATTGCATACGCCTCGTCTGCTCTCAGCGAGTACGTTCCCCACCTTCACCGCGCGCTCCGGTACGGACAAAATCACCACACTCTCCGCCGACCCCTCTTAGGACCCTCTACGGCCTCAGCGTTCATCTTTCAACACCGAGCGCCAGCACGCCTGCCTTCCGCAGCCGAGTGCACGCAACCGCCGAATATTCCGAGTCCTGACCAACTTGCGCCCCTGGACGCCGACAATCCCCACTCAGGGTACATAGGCCCCTGCCGATCCCGATGTATCCTGAGTCCACTCGGCGTCGGGTGGCTGCGCACTGAGAACACAGCGCTTGTCCCGATCTGCATGCGGCGTCGCCGACCGGGGGCGTGTATGTTCAACAAGGGACCGAAGCGCGCGGTAAGCAGAGGTGGCTGGCGCTCAGGGAGGAGGGGAATGCAGGGCCGTACCGAGGAGTGCTACTGGTACGTACACACAGGGGCGGGAGTGAAAACCGCATACGGCACCCTGTACAGTAAGCTCCTTCCGCGAGCGCCCCCGCCCGCTTATTCCTTGCGTCCATGGTTAGGAAGGCCGACGGTTATAACTTAACGTCGACGTCGACGTCAAGCTGCCTTCGAAGCTCGGGGGGCGCGTGGCGGCGGGCACGGCCGCCTCCGGTGCCTGGCCTAAGGCCTGCAGCTGACGTCCGACGCGCCCCAGACGCGCCGTGGACAGTTCATGACCGGGGGTCAGCAGAGTCGCAGTGTGTGCGCTGCGCGTGCGAGGCGGCCGGTAATAGTGCCATGATGTCGCATATACGCGCATAATGACATCGCGGCGCCTCCGGGCAGTGAACCATAGCGGGGCCAGAAGAGTCCGCAGAGAAAGTTCCGGTTTGGTCAGTGGTCGGTGGTCATCGGAGAGGTCGCATGCGGGGGAGGGGATCCGGAGGGGCGATGGGCTGAACTCCAACTTACTGCACTCTGTCCGGGGCGTCGGGGTGTGGTCATTTATCGCGGCTCCTGGCCACGGCTCCTCGCGTTCATGGCTAGCAGGGCGGCTGGCTGCGGCGTCCGATCGACTTCTTGCGCGGGCGCGCGGGGGAAGAACGGCGGGAGGTAGTGGTCAATCGCCCACTCGCTCGCGCCTGCCCCTCCGTGAGTCCAGGATCAGAACTTTCTACGTACGCGGGCTAGCACGGTATTTGGTCTCCGCTGAGCATTCGCTCGGACCTATTGGGTACGCAAGGCGCACCGGGAACGTAGAAGACCGGTCTTCCCGAGGGGGCGCGATGCGAGATCGCCTGCGGACGTCATCCGCGTCACGCAACGCGGTAGTACTATACACACGGGCGGCCACTGGCGGGAGATGCATCGATGAACTCCCGCGACTCGATCCCTGGAAGCAGAAGCGCGAAGACCGCTACTGTGCGCCTCGTGGCTAGACCACACCCCGGGGCTTCGCGAGAATGACGCGCGACCGCGCGGCGCGCGTGCGCCCCAGCGGGGTTAGGTCGAATGGGCCCGCGTTTGGGCTGGGGGCCTGCTCGTCGCACCCGCGCGCGCGGACGGTGACCGGTGACGAGCCGGACGGACGCGTCGTGGCCACCTCCTCGTGCGCGGTCTGGGCTGGGCCTCGCGCGGATGCGCATGCGCACGCACTGCAGGGCCGCTGTCCCGCGTATGTACTTAGAGCACAGCGGTCGCTGCGATACCTGCTGGGCACCGCATCCGGCGGCGCGTTCATGATCATGTCCGCAGGGTGTGCGCCATGGCCGATCAGCTTCCGAGACGTCTGCGCAACGTGAAAAAGGATCCGCGCGCCCAGGACGTTGAGTCCGAGACATGGCGGGAGGCGTGCGGTGGCGTCGATGTGTGAACGCGTCGGCGTCGGTGCATCCGAAATTGCAGTCCTGTCCGTCTTGGTGCTCTATCGATAGACATATGTGGTGGTGGGGCGAGAATAAGACGCCGACATCAGCGGACTACGGTTGCAGGGTTGGGTACGATCGTGGCTTTATGTCGCCTCTCGGAAAGCACTCGTGACAGCGGGACGCACGACCGATCGCCTCGGGGGCAGGAGACGGTGCAAGCTAGCGAGCTGCATGACAATAGGAAACGTACAAATGTTTGACGGGGAGAGAAGTCGTACCGGTACATAATACATACATTCACGTGGACATCTGGTAGATAACGAACCTAGCTTCGGGCGCGCGCCATGGCCGCCCGACAAAAGCTACGGAAGGAATAGAGGGCCCTGCATGCGGAGCGAAAGCTCGGCGCGCCGCTTGGGCGCAAGGTACAGGGCGAGCATAGGTAAAGCCTTTGCCGAATTTGCTTCTCACAGGCTCACGGGTTCCCTGCTCGCTTTCCACAATTAGTGCCCGGCTGGCGACGGATTACGGGTGACGTTCGGATGGATGCGCCACATCTTGACATTCAAATTCTGCATGCGCATACGGCGTCAGCCCAACGAATCATCAACAGAGCAGCCCGCGAGCCCGGTCGGGGAGGAGCGACCAGCCCGGGGAATCACGCTGACGCACCTCGTCCCATGTCGCCTGGACGCTCGGGCGGTGCCACAGGAGCGTGTAGTACTCCATGAGCCGCGCAAAGCGGGGCTCGTTCAGCGCCGCGAGCAGCTTGCGGCCCTCGCCGAGCGGGTACTTGCCGATCTCGAGGCGGCTGAGGCGCATGAAGCGGACGAGCAGCGGCGCGATGACGGGGTCCGCGAGCGAGAACGGGCCCGCGGCGTACCCGGGCGAGGGCGCGAGGAGCGCCTGAAAGGCCTCGAGGTGGGGGAGGACGGCGTCTGCGCGCTCGCCGCGGAAGAAGAACGACCGGAAGGCGTGATGGAGCGTATCGTGCGCGCGGACGACGAGCAGCCGCGCGTGGGCGCGCACGGCAGGGTCCGAGGGGAGCAAGCCCGCGGCGGGGCAGAGGTCCGCGATGAATTCGATGAGGACGTTGGACTCCCAAAGCTTCGCGGACTCCTTTGACGGCTGATCCGGGGGCACCACGGGGCCGCCGTACGTGAAGGCTGGAACCTGTGTGGAACAGACGCGGGGAGACATGATTAGCCCGAGAAGGTTACGGGAGCCTGACCATTAGCGACGCACCGTGCCCACCGGATTCACATTTGTGATCCAGCTCGGCTTGCAGCCTGGTCGGAGGTCGATTTCGCACTTGGTGACTTCAAGCTTGGCCTCGGCTAGGGCAATAAGTACTCTATGGCAATACGGAGAGTACTGGGTACGGTCAGTTTGGTGCGCTTCAGCAAAGTGTAAGACATACATCGCATGTGTAGAGGGTGAGTTGCTTGTTCGGAGACATGGCGTATGTGAGTAAGGTACGAGAAAGGATGCGGTGGTGGAGCTTCGCCCTACGGCATCTGGTCGCATTTATACGTGAGCAACGAGCGCGCGGCGCCCACCCATACATCCCCTGACGTCGAGATAATAGCTATAGACGAGCCATGCGCTGCGCGTCTTACTCGGAGATGGCCACCGTCACACCTCCCGTGCCAATGCCAGGTGGGAGGAGAAGCCGAGCGCCGCTACCAGCGGAGTTCCGCAACTGTGGCGAGGCGCAGCCTGGCCGCTCGCGCTCAAGGCTTCTGGTTGCCGCCCCTCGCCCGGCCGGCGCGAACCACAGGCATATCTTGGTACCTTTGGGGCATTTATCAGATGCAAGCTAGCACCCTAGTGGGAAGGAAGCAGCTATACAAACTCAAGCAGTTGACGAAGGCAGCAACCCACGTACTACCTGAAGCTCGGCGCGGCCAGTCACGATCGCGGGCCTTACTATGCGCGAGGGTCCCAGCCGAACACGTTGCGGACGTTACGGAGACGTGCCGCGAACGTCCCTTCCCGCGAACTGAGAGGGCCATTCTAGCGCGCGCCTTTCCTGGGCCTTGACACACGCACGGTCATCGCGAGCGCGCATTCGCGGGAGCGCGCTCAGATCTAGGCTGTTCCTGGCGAAGGGGGCCCGGGAGCCTTCTACTCAGGATCCTCCTGCGCGGCAGCGCCGTGCCGATGCGGTATCAGACAGTATATGTCACACTGGAGTCCGAGGGGCAGGGCACTGCGCCGAAGCTGCGAGGGTTCAGGGCGGCGCTTGACAGCCGGCGTGGCCGACGGCGTGGATCTGTCTGCGATGGTGAACTGCCTTCAGTCAGACAAGCTCATTGTGACAGTACGAGAACTCACATCGGCGTGCGCGTGGATGACGTACCGCATCCGTGCTTTGGCCGATCGCGGGCAAAGACTATCGCTAGTGTCTCAACGTCTCGCCTGCGGGATCTCCGATGGACACCGGTTTGCCGAAGTCTCATAGAGGAGAGACAAATGGGGAATGCATGAGAAAGGATCGGAGAGCTAATTGGACACCCCGGGTGGGGAAGGCAGTCAGAGGGGCATCTTTAGGGTGGGAAGAATGAGATACGTGATGTAACTGATATGACAGCAACAGAAGGGTCTCAAACAAATATAGCAAGAGAGGTGCAAGCCTCATGGTAGACAGTTTCAGTTCATCGCCTTGATACTGTTCAACCTAACCACTAGGGGCAGTAACGACACGTTCTCACTCGAGGCGTAGAATTGCACGCAATCGAGGTGAACCTAAAATGGCGACGTGAGTTCAGAGTTCCGCACGACACGGGAGCGATCGCTCTAACCTTGAACCTGCAAGTAAAAGTTGGGTCAACGCGTAAGTTCCGTCCAGCCAAGACAGCCCTAATGCAACTTACCAATGATTGAAGTTTGTCTCGAACTTCCCGAGAATGTCCCACCGCTTGGCCATCGAGTGATCACCATCGGGCGTGTCTGCGGCTGCAATCGCGTTGTTCGCCGATTTGGTGAACGACGCCGTGTAAAGTGCGAACGTGGAGCACGTGACGATTAACCGTGAGTACGCCTGTAGTCGGAAGCGGAACGGGGGCCGGCCGGTCAGCCTCTGCTGCCGCGAAGGTCTGGAGAAGCGTGGCGGCGGGACGTACCCGGAGTAGCTTCGAGCTAGTCAGCATGCATTCCTTCAGGCACGTGTCGAGGAAATCCACATGGTCTCGTAGGAGCTGATCGACGGTCTCGACTTTACCGCCCTCCAGCTTGCCCTCCAGCTTTCGCCAGTTGGGTTCGAGCACCTCGAATGTTGTGAAGGCGAGGATCTGCTGTACGAAGGCCAACATGCGTGCACGAAGCAGAAACACACGCTTGCGCCAGTTCTCGAACTCCGAGTGCCAGTCCTTGGGTGGTGGCGGCTGCGGCGTCTGGCGTCCTAGCTCCCCGCCCGCGGGCCGCGGTCGAGTTGGCCGGCGCCACGGAGCTGTCTTGTGCTCGATCCACATCGAGGAAAGGGACTGCTCGACGTGCTTGAGGTGGAGCAGGAACCGGAAGATGAGCTGATACCGCACAATAGTCTTCCTGGAAATGACGAGCGAAAGCGGGAATTTGACATGGTAGTCCAGCGTCAACGCGTCGATGGCTATGGCGATAGATCTCCGTGAGCCGCACACTTTCGATGACCTGCGTGTGCTGACTCACCCAGCATTTGCTTCTTATCGTCCTTCTCTTTCTCTTTCTTCTGTGATTCGTGGGCGTGGGTATGTCCATCCTGAGCCTCGCCGTCCTCGAGGCCGCTCACGTTCACGACCGTAAGCAGCCACTCGTAAAGGCCGCTGCCTGCCATCGTCACCTTGACATCCTCTCGGAACATAGCGTCTTCGCCCTGAGCATCAGTGTTCAGCGCGAGGTCTAGGAGGCTCTGGAGCTTGACCAACGACGCGGACTTGGCGGACTTCCGAAGCTCAGTGTGCGAAAGATCAAGGAGATGAGTTAAGAACGACGATTGGGAGAGGAAGAAGTATCGTTTAAGTGAACGGAGACGTGGGATGAGCTGCTGATCCCGGAGAAGCAGCTGGAGGAGCGTCCGGTTCGCATGCGTGTACGCATCTTCGATCCGCTTGTGAAATCTGCTGCGACCTCAGGAGCGTGAATACTGCATAGGAGCCGCGCCGGCGTACCTCTCGTCGTCCATCGACAAATCTTCCTCCTCGTCCTGCCCCGAGTCTCGTCTGATCTCGATTCCACACTCACGGATAACGTTGAGGTATTTTCCCGCGAGCAAGATCTTGTGCTTCCACCTCTCAAGGACCGCTGGAATGCACGCACCGCCGGGCAGGCGGCCGGCGGCCGATCGTGGAGGGGGCACGCCAGCCTGGCGCTGCTTGGACGGCCCGCCAAGTGTCGAACCGTCCCTGAGCTAATGGAAGCGCATGCGTCAGAAGAGCTCTACGGAAGCCGCGAGGCGGAACGGACCGTATACCGGCGCTCCCAGTACTCATCCGTGTAGTCCATCTCGAGCGTGCCGCGGTTGATGAACTTGCTCTCCTTGACGAGCAGCTCTTCATATGGGTCGACCAGCTTCCCCGTCCGGATCCACGCTTGGATCATCTCGACATAGGGCTTCCCAGCTGCGCGGAGGAGCGCACCGTATAGCGCCCGCGCCGCAGGGTCCCCTGACATGTTCTGCATCCGGTCATGCAGGATCGCGAGTACCTCGCCGCCCTTGACCGCAATCCCGCTCGCTCCCCCGTCCACACCTAGACTCGCTGTCTTAATCTCCGACAGAACAGCTTTGAGTTTGGCTCCCCCCAGGCCGAGTGCCTCATTCCGCGCGTCTTCTTCCGCGTCGGACTCACTGGATGCGGAAGAGGAAAGTTCGGCGGCAGGATCGTCGGCCGTGGCTAGGTCGGTCGTCAAGAGATAGAGTAGGGAGAGCGTGTGAAGGGTGGGGTGAACGTAAAACCACAGCTTCTGCAAGGTAAATTGAGGCGAGGTGTTGAATGCATGCTCGAGTTGGGAGAGTAGTGTTTGGTAGTCCTGCGGGTTCTCAGCCAATCGGCATTTCATTTCGGTAGCAGTAGACACACCTTGAGCATGTCGCGCATTGACGCGCAAAGAGCATGATTGACAAGGCCGTAGTCCAGGTGACTTCGAAGTTCAATGAATGATGTGATGGCCGTGTAGTATGTGGCTAATGGCAGTATTCGTTCGACAAGATCGCGAAGCGATGGATCTAGGAGAGAATGAGGCCACAACTTACAAGCACGGGAGTAGAATGCATACCCAGGGACGGTGACACTGAAAACCTAACTCCATTGAGAGGGTCATCTTCGTCTGCTGAGTAATCTGGATGGAACGTAATGTGTGTGCCTTCAATGCCCTAAAACTGATCAGCTACCGTGTTGACATTTGATACAAGTAACGCCGAAACTGAGAAAAAGGATGTGCAGGCAGAGAGAACCATGTGCCTGGGATCAGTGAGACGCAAGGTGGAACGCGCGACGAGGTGCCACTTCAAGGGACGGGTTCTCAGGCGGTGAATTATCCAGCACCCACCCCTGCTCCCAAGCCGAGATACGCGGATTCGTAGGGGAGAGGAACTTACCATCAACACGAAGAGTAGATCCTCCAGTACTAACGCCTCCTGAATCTCGATTGATACTCCGTACAGTGAGCTCTCCTTGGCTTTGCCCTTTCCCTTGTCCCTCGGACCTCCGCTCGAGACAACGCGTGAGTTGAGTGGTGCGCGAACAAACGACCGTTCGGCCTCGAAGGATGCCTCCTCCCGCCCTACCGTGTATAAGCCCAGAGGAGAGTCACGAACTGATTGCGAGACTCACTTCGTCTTACGCCCTCGCGCGATACGTGCACGCGTACATCGACATCCTCTACGATATCTCCCTCCGTATATTGTCGTTGGCGTCGAACTGACGCGATCGTGTCCGTGATCTAAGCGAAGACTGGTTCAGTCCCGCAGCAACACGCGAGGGCTAGAGGAGACCACCTTGTGGTATTCTTTCGCAGAGAGGGTGATATTCTTCTTTCTGTTTCCTGTCCGCACTCGTGGGGTGTATGGATCCATTGCTTTGTCGTGAAGGAGGATGTGGGGTAAGAAAGGCAGTGGTCGGGAGTAAGTCGTAGGAGGCGCGCAGGAACGCGTCGCGGAACGCGGTGGACTGGGCGTCTGATTCGCGTAGTATCCCTTTAACGCCATGTTGTTGACTGGATAAGCAAATTTACTTACTTCAATATCAATGGATCAACACACGAACTAGCCTCGGCTGAATTTCCCTAGCACCCGCGTCTTCCGCCGTACTCCTTGTCTCGCGACCACCACGTCCGTCCCCCCTCCCCATCTCCATTGTAGACGGCCGCAATCATGCGGGACTTGAACGTCTACAATTTCAAAAGGGGTCTCCCCCGTATGGTTAGCATATTTTGTCGCCACGTCTCTCTCGCCCGTCACACTAACCTGCTCGCGACTGCAGAGCTGGCACCCGCACAACCTCTACAATCTCTGGCGCCGCTCATATGGCCCGCTGGAAAAGATTACCAACCGCACTGAGTACAAGGAGACGTTAAACTGGCGGCGATGGACGGCGAAGACCCTCATGCGTGCGTACCACGGCGACTTCATTAATGAGAAGATCTTCAAGCGGTGGTATCTCCCCGAGACCCTCCCCGACGTGCGCCCATCCGAAGTCCTCAAGAACGCAGCGCCGGCTGTTGCGGACGCGCGGTGGGCGAGCAAAGATCTCGTTGCGCAGCGCACGCAGAAGCGGCTCGAAGATGAACGTAGCAAAGGCCTCGCGCCTGTCGGAAGCTTGATGATGGCGGAGGTCGAACGCAGGATAGACGTCGTCATTTTCCGCGCGTGCTTCGCGCACAGTGTGTATGAAGCAAGGCGGATGATCGTTCACGGGAGTGTAATGCTTAATGGGAAGAAGGTATGTCGTGAACGACTTGGGTGTGGCCCTACCAACTAAGCGTTTGCCTAGCATACAAACGCGAACACGCGGCTCGCGCCAGGTGATATGGTCTCCGTGGATCCCGCTGCTATCCGTTTCCTCCAGCCCAAGAAGGCGCGCAAGGTCGTTGACAAGGAAGCCGAGGATCCGGAGGCCAAGGCAGCAGAAGAAGTCGCTGAGGAGGCAGCCGCTGACACAGACGCAGATGCGAAGGCCGAAGTAGAAGCTGAGTCGGACATCGAGGAGACTGCTGAGGTTGATAAGAAGACGAAGACAGCTGCTGACGGCTCTGCTTACAAGAAGCCTAAGAAGACACGCGACCCCTCTACGCCTGTGTCGGACCCCAGCTTGACGCCATTCCACCTGCCGGAATACGCAGCACCATGGATGTTCGTTCCCGCCTACCTAGAGCCTTCCTTCGCGACCTGCTCCGTCATCTACCTCCGACACCCTACTGCACGTCCTGGCTACTCAGAGATCCCGACACCTTTCGAGGCGGATGGAGAGGTTGTGCGTCTTGCGTGGGAGTGGTACTCGAAGCGGAGGATGCGGATACGGAGCAAGAGCCAGCTTGCGCGGATGCCGGAGAACAGGCAGTAGACTCTGGTTGTTGCGCTCGGTGCTGTACTGTAATACATGGTCTAATACTTGCTGCTGCTGCATGGGTTGTGGCATGCATGCACTCGCCCACTCTGTACTGCACATGCTCAACTCGTGGTGGCTAGGGTATAGGGAGGAGGTGTGTACCGCATCGAATGCCCCCTGAGGGGTTCGAACTGAGGGGCGGTATGGCGGCCCGGGCCTGGACCGCCGCCTAAGACGGGATGACGTATTGGTTGATGGTATCGGTTGGGGTTCGAAGACCACGACATCCTCGTCTTTCTGTCTGCATGCGTCTGCATTTCCACCATCCGACGACGCAAGTCGGCGCACCTGGATGAGTCTCTCACATCCTCGACTTAAGGTGGTACGAAGAATCAGCGCAATCAGGATTAGTGCCAGTCAACTCCAAAAACGAAATATATTCTGGGCCAGGAAAACGACGGCCACAGAAAAAGCCCAAATACAGGGTATTTCTAGTATGTGGCTATCTCGATTTACCCACAAACGGTATAGGAATCAGTGCTGAATGGCTTTAACCACGTGTAGATAACTTATCATACCCATGGTTCATCTTTGGGACGGCGTGCCTCATTCTCAGCACACCCCTATGGTACAAAAGTTGGAGTGCCACCAAACGAGACGGCCAGCGTTTGATGACTACTTCACCGTTCCAACCACCGCTTTCAACGAGTGCTGCAAGTTTCTTTTCTTACCCATATTTTTGTGGACTTGAACTGACATGCGTCCCGCACGGTGATAAACCCGTCAGACCCCTATAAAACCCGCGAAAAACAGAGACAGCACAGTACGTCTTTTTGACAGGCGTAAAGTGAAGTCCGTCAGATAACACACCTTTCACAGGACCAGAGTGAAGATGAGGAAGTAAGTTGACTTTTGTATTTTGATGTGGCCGCAGTTTCTCACAATAGGATTCTAGTCAGATCCATGGAAAGGGCTTCGCTTCCTCCAATTCTCCACTCCCGTTCCGAACATAAACTCGGTTCTCTCCACGTGGAAATGGCCCACCTTCGTCAAGCCCGAATTGCCTTGGCCCGAGTCCTTCTCAGTATCAGACATCCAACAACGCCTCTCAGCCCTCCTGCTAGAACTTGGCATGAGCCCTGGGTCGCTCTATGATGTGATTGTCAACACGCCGCCGGACCTTGCCCTTCATCCGGAGTGCGAGTGGGACGCTGAAGTCCGGCTTGGGGAAGACTTATGCATCGCTGAACGTGCGTTTCTTGGGGAGCGCAAGCGGAAGATGCGGATCGCCTTTGCGAAGTTGATGGGTGTTCCCGAGAGCGAAGTTGATGAACGTGATCTCCCAATCGTTGCTATAGCAGGATCCGGTGGAGGTACATGTTGACCAGCCTTACCGGACTAGTTTTACTAAAGTCGTTGACGTCGTCAGGTTTTCGCGCAATGCTCAACACCCTGGGTTCTCTGTCTGCGGCGAAAACCCTTGGCATTCTGGACTGCGTGGCCTATACAGCTGGCGTTTCTGGTGAGTAATGACATCAGTTAGGTCGATCGTTGGTCTGAAGTCGTTTCTTAGGAAGCTGCTGGGCCTTGGGAATTATGTACTCCGGAATCTCCGGATCTCATGATCCCAAGCTCGCGGCGTCCCATGCAAAGGATCGCCTCAAGACTAGCTACCTCGACATGGAAACGCTCGACGCTCTTGTTAATCCTCCTACAAACAAAGTATTTAACTTCTCCCCCTCGTTTGTTTATTTCTACTAACATTCTTCCTTCCGTAGTACCTACTAGTATGTTCTTCCCCACTTTCTATGCGAGAATGTGCAATGACTTGGCGCGCTACAGGAAGGCATGCTCCGCAAAGCGGCAGGAAAGGACGGCACTGTGTCCCTTGTTGATCTATACGGAACATTACTGTCCTCTCGACTTTATGTCCCGTCGGACGTAGCGAAGCTAGACCCACGACATCTCTCGCTGCACAATTTCCGGCTGAATGTTGACACTGGTGACCTTCCACTGCCCATTCTGAGCGCCATTCAGCACGGTAAGCTACGTATCCCCCATGCACCCTCAGTGGTCTGATCACTGGACTTCGTTGTACTAGTCACCCCGTCAGAGAAGGAAGCGGCTCTCCGCGAGGTAGAACGTGCCGAGGCCTTCTCCGTCAGCGCATCCCGGACCAAGTCGCTCGAGAAGGAGCACGACAAACTGGCACAAAGTATCCGTTGGCTCTGGTACGAGTTCACTCCTTACGAGGTTGGCTGCGATGAGATCGGCGGTTAGCGTCTAAAACTTGGACGTCTTGAGCAAAATTTGACGCTTCGACCAGCTTGGGTTCCCTCCTGGGCACTTGGCCGCCCGTTCATGAACGGGAAAAGTCTCGATAAACGAGTACGTCGCCGGCATGACGACTCAGAGAGCACGGTGTTCACTGCGTACTATATAGCCTGAAATCAGCTTTACGATACTCACCGGGTACGCCCCAACCCATGCGGTTTGACCCAGTCACGAGACTGACAATCAACAGGATCTTCGGGTCAGCTTTCTGCGCCTCCCTCAAAGTATGTTTCTCAGAGAATCCCGTATACATAGCGCTCACCGCTATGTGCAGCACTATTTCCGCGAAATCGAGCCGATGCTTGCAGTGCTCCCAGTCCAGCTATATAAGTGGCTCAAAGACATCGCGACGGAGAACGAACAGGACCTCGGGTTGATCCATCCTGTCTTGCCCAGCCAGGCCCGTTTCTCCTCCCTCGATTATGTGAAACGTCGGCTGACACGTAAATACAACTAGCTTCCGAACTTCTTAAAGGGGCTTGTCGGCCAGTTGCGTTACGATAGTCCGCACAACATCACCGAACATGACACTCTGGGCTTCATGGTGAGCGCGAATCTGTTCAACGTTGGTTCAGTCTAATCAAAACTTCTTTCGTAGGACGCAGGAGGTATGGAAGACTCCATCATACAAATATACGTGTGCTGATATTTGACAGCTGAATTAAACATACCGTACTATCCTTTCCTTCGACGTAACGTGGACTGCATCATTGCCTTGGATGCTAGTGCCGACTCCCAGGTTCAATCCTATCCATTGTCGCGTCTTGTGTCTCTTACTAACGTCGTCGTGTCTAACAGGACCTCTGGTTTACTCGTGCAGAAGGTAGTCATCGGATTATTGGCTTGATCGAGCGCTGACGGCTGGACTTCAGAACTCGCGGCAAGACGAGGGTTGACTACGTGGCCACGGGGCGCGACTTGGCCTGCTCGCGTCCATCCTTCAGACGACCTTGTTGCTGAACGTCGGGAGGAAACAACCGGCTTAAGTCAAGGGGTGCCTCAGTACGAAGCCTCAACGCCGACGGACGCGAACCGCAAGCTCGCAGAAACTCAAGAGTCTGCTCTGGTGAAGCAAGCGGATCGGCAGAGCTCGACTGAACGACGCGAGATGCCCCAAGGTCCGTCCGTCGTTCCTCACCCTCCGTACTTACAGATTTTGACTATCACTGGGTTGTCTTCGGTATGTACAGACGACCCGGAAGCAACTTCGAGCACTTCCCGCGAATCCGCACCTTCGTTGGGTACATGCGAAGTCTGGATCGGGTCCTCACGCCCCGCAGACGTGGGCTCGGCCGCCGCGCGGCTCGACGAGCTGGACGAAGCCGCTCTTCTCCGCCAGGATGGGATTGCGGTAGTATACATCCCACTTGCCCCGAACGAACAACGCGTACCCGGCTTCGACCCGACCAGCATCTCGACGTGGTGTCGGGAGGTGCAGGTGGAAGATAGCCAGGCGCTGCTGGACGTCGCGGAGGTTCGTGGCGTTCTCAATCTCGCGACCGTGTTGTACTACTGAGGAGGGCGTGCTGCTAACGATCGACGGGCGCGTCTTAGGGCAACTTCGAAGAGAGCCGTGAGAAGATCGTTCGCCTTCTTCGAGCCGTGTGGATGCGCAAACGGATGGAACGCAAGCGGCGCGAATGGGAGCAACGACTATCGCACCTTCGGAAACGTCTTGGGAACCATAACCATTGATACACTTGAGGTCGCGATACGCCCTTGGTTCAAGACGTTTTGAGCTTGCGGCCAATATATGAGGATGAGATTGAAGTGCACTATCATACATGAAGGTATCGGCTTATATACATGCGGCTATTATACAGGCAATGTGAATAGGGATCATCTAAGAGATTCACTTAAATACGAGGACGTGGGAGAGATCCAAGGACAAGGCAGATCAGCTGGGCCGACGAAGCATCGTCAACCTCAGGTGGAAGCAAAACGTCGTCGGAGTGACATCCTCAAGTGTCTACCGAGTGGTGGCGTCGTGCAAGGAAGGGCTCCCCCACACGTCAGCAACGGCGGTCTCCGAGAACAGGGGAAGGGGCTGAGGCTGGGAGTGAAGCTAGAGCGAGGTCCAGGACTGTGTCGGGCTCCAGGAGAGCAAGGCGCGTTCAAGTTCGGCAGCGGCGTCGAGCTGAGCGTCATCTTGAGTACTAGCAGCGATACCAGTGAATGCGTCCCAGTGTCCAGAGTCATCAGCCGACAGGGGAGCAGGAACGGGCTGGTCGGTTGGCGGCGTGGGAACCGAGGCAGGGCTCGCGGGGTTAGGCGACTGCAGGAATACCGGTGTGCTGTCCTGGACGAGCTGAGACGTGCTGGCTGTAGCAGGTGCTTGAGCCTTGTTCTTCCGGGTGGTTTTATTCGTCCGTGCACGTCTGCGCGGCGGCCGAGGCGGGAACCTCTTGCCCATGGGCTCGATGGTAGGGTGGGTGAATAGGATGAGGGCTGGAAGAGTCTCGCAGTCCTCGCTCGCAAGATAAGCGGCGATTTCGGCAGGAACCTTCTGGCCATACTTCCTGAGACGTTCGACGACCGCGTCCAGGATCCGGCGAGAGACATATTCCGATTTGCGGATCTCGGACGTAAGGAACGCCACGTACCGACCAAACGTCTCCGTTTCCATGTTCTCGGGATTGTGTTTGCACAGATGTGCCTGTCCGTGCCTATCCGTGTAGGAGTCGTTGCGCATGGTCGTCTCGCAGAACGGGCAGTGACAGTGACGCTCCAGAAGGTGGCTCTTCCTTATGTGGCTCTCCATCCCTTCAGTGTGCTGACGAATCTCGGTACGAGCTTCAGTGACGACTATGTGAAGAGTCGGAATGAGTTCCTTGGCCGTTCCGCAGTCACCCCAGCGACACGGTTTCCCGTCCAATCCCTTCTTCCCAGTTGGCTTCGTCGGAAGCGCCTCTACCTGCGCGCGATGACCGTCCTCGTGGTAGATGTGCTCAGACCATATGTGCTTGATCTTGAACCACTTTCCACAGCCGCCGTCCCAGTTGCATTGAACCCAGGCGTTCTCGTCGAAGTTGTCCGTCTCCTCTACCGTGAGGTCATTGATGCTGCATTTGGCCTTTAGTGTGCGAGCAGCGGTGTTGGCGTCTGGCTTGCCGAGAAGGCTCGCCTTCGCAGTGGGAGCAGTTGTAGCCTTCCTGGCCGGCTTCGAAGTCTTCGCCTTCTGCTTGCCCTTTCGGGCAGGGGACACCGCGGCTACAGAACCAGAGAGAGCAGGGAGCGAAGGAGAAGTAGAAGGATCGATGAGGATCTGGCGAACGTGAGCGGTCGTATGATTGCCAGAGGGAGGAGTGGGGAGAGAAGGAGAGACGCGAGGAACATAGAGCGAGCCGGTCGGAGATGGTATTCCCTGGTTGGCGGTCGATGCAGCGGGAGGCAGGGCAAGCTCCCGCGGACGTGAAGGGCCAGGTTGCGTTGCCGGGAGATAGACGTAGGAAGATGATGGAACGCCTCCGCGAGTGGGAGGCACGAGATTTCCATACATGATATTTCCGGCATACGCATTCTGAGGCTCGCTAGTGCCAACATAGCCGTACGCCACACTGGGGGCATGCTGGGAAAGTATCGACGTCCATATGGGGTCGAGAGGGTCGGACAGATCAGGTGTGTTGGGCGGGTTCCTACACAAACAAGGAGGAGTCGGTATAGCTGACGTTGAGAAGAACGAAGAGCGAACTCACCAATTATTCGCGTCGTGTCCGTCCACGAATCCGCTTGCCTCATAGAAGCTCCCAGGACCCGCATCAGGTGCCCACTGGGAGAAGCCAGCCCCGTTCGGAATGGAGGGGTAAACCGGGTTGGAAGTGGGCGCAGGCTGGTAGAAAGACTGGGCCTGGGGGGCAGTCGGTGGGAAGTAGGGATGGGCGGCCGGCGGACCAGCCTGCCCCCAGCCGCCGCTCATGAAGTGTGTGGGGGTGAAACTCGGAGGCGGCAAATATGAAGGGGTATGGACGCCGCCGTAGGGGAGTGGAGGGAGGCCTCTGCGCGTGTGATCGGGGGCTTGCTCGACCTGATCGAAGCTGAGCCAATGTGGTCAGTGTACGATCGCGGCGGCGTACGGAACTCAAGACGGGCACATACCCGAAGCCCCAGGCGTAAGGTTCAGCCATCGGCGTGGATGGTGCGTCACAAAAATGTGGTGTGGTGTGATGTTCTGTCGGAGGAGTACGCGGTGCGGTGTGGTACGCGGGTCTGTGTGTTAACGGATAGGAGAGGCGAACCACTAGGGCGAGGGAGGTTATAACCTCAGAATGTTTGGTGGGGGCAAACATTCCAGCTGGCCTTGCGCGACAAAGCGAATCGACGAAAGTCTTTGACGAGTGTCGCGGGCGGGAAGCTTTGCGAAGTACTCTGCGTGGCCAGCCCTAACCGGATCGGGAACGGGAGACGTAACGGTGTAGAGCGCCGCGCTGCGGATCCGCACGGCTGCACGAGACCTCCTGCATCGTCCCTTTGTAGATTATTGGCTTCAATTTCGATCTAAAGGCAGCCAAACGGATCCCGGGAGCTGCGAGGTTGCCAGGGGACAAGGGCGCGGCGGGATTCTCATTGGCGCTTGCCGCGCCGTCGAAGTCCTATTCGGCTCCCTCCGTCACGGGCTGCTGTGCCGCGACACGCCGAGCGCCTTCTCCTTTGTCTCCCTTTCGCTTTAAACTGGAGCTATAATCAAAAGGCCCAGAGCTCCGGGATCGAGGCGCCGGGCCAGCCAGAGGCTAATGGACCGACGTCGGGTGCTGTCATATCATAAACACCCCAAGAATATTGTCAACATAGAATCCTTTGACGAGCCGTGAAAGCGTTTTACCTGGCCACCTCTACCCCCGGGGCCGATTTCTGCGGCGGGGCAGGCTAGCGGCCCTTCGAGGGGCGCGATAGTGTCATTGCATGACTCAGGGTGATTTTGAAGAAAAAAACGGCAGTGCAGCGGTAGGAAAGACGGGGAAGGGGTTGTAATCGCGCACGTAAATGTTCGCCGTCGTTGTCTGCAAGAGAGAATATCATGCCACGCTGCGCATATAGCCGCTCCCTTGTCCGCTACAGGGCTCTTTAGGAAGGGCACCGTGAAAAGCTCAGGGAGGGACAACTCACCATTTAGATGATGAACGTCATAGGCTCAGTCAAAATCCCGCTCTTAGCAGTGTGGACAGCGGCATAGTGACATCGTGGCGATAGACTCCTCTGGGTCGAATCGTTGGGGCCGTGTAGGCGAGTCGCAGACACGGGACGCGCTCAGTTCCCGGAAATCCCCAAGCATCAGCGGACACCCAGCAACATCTGCGAATACCAGACCGTCAGGACAGTCCAAGACAACAGGCCCGAAACCTGAGGTCAGGCGGATGGTGGCAGACAAGACGCCGGACGGCCCTCCATTCTCGGCGCTGCCAGCGCGGCAGGCGTGACAGGGGCGTTAGCATGTCACACCGCCGGAGGAGCTCTTCCACCTGCCTTTCTAGGAAGAGGCGGCTGTCAAGAAGTCTCGCCTCAGAAGCACGAGGCTCGAGTCGGCCACAACGCGAGAAACTTGTTTGAACGCGGGACAAGAGGAGTCGTGCGTCAAGTCGTGCCCATTGGAGGCTGTTCGAAAGAAGATGCATTGGCTCTATGCGTACTAAAGTGGCTCCTACATACTAGTTTGTTCGCGGAATATTCCTCGACGGATGATAATGACGGGAACTTTTGCGGGAAAGTCTACGGATAGCGCGTGAAGTTCATAACTTGAGAGCAGCCATACAATGAGTTAGTCAGCGTATGGCGAATCGTAAGCGGAAGAAGAGGGACTAGTAAATGCCAGATGTAAGTAGTATGCAGGGGAACGTAGGAACGTAGTGGATACAGTGAGTACGACGGTGCGGTGCGGTGCGGTGCGGTGAGGTCATGGAGACGATCTCCAGTGTCTAATGGCATCCCAGAGTCCAAGAGTGCGGCGGAGATGGAGCAGGCGCTAAAAGGATAACTTATGTACAAGTTTAACGGCGGCGTATGGGCAGGCGAAAGTGGCGAGCCCCGAGACCCGGGAGGGAAAAGCGAGCAAAGTGCGGCTCAAACCTTGGCGTCTCCCTTTGCTGCCGCGGCCGCCTCCTCCGCAGCGAGCTCCTTTGCAATGACCAGATCCTGCGAGGGGCTGAGATCAGCAAACAATAAACAACACACAAAGGGCCGGAGACTTACAAGACACGGGGAGAACTTGGACTTGGCGCGGATCCGCGCGCCGTACTTGTAGAACAGGAAAGGGCTCGGCGCGAGGAGGAGCGCGCAGAAGCCGATGAGCGTGCACGCCCAGTTGATCCCCAGCCGTTCGAACATCTGCACGGTGAAGAGCGGGAAGGCGGCACCGACGGAGGACCGGATGATCGTGTTGGCGGAGAAGGCTGACGCACTGTACTGCAGGTACGTGTCGACGAGATATGCCTAGACGTGAGGAGGTCAGTACATGCGACGTAGTAACGCCGCGAGGCGAGAGACGTACCAAGAACGCGTTAAAGATGAGCGCGACGCTCGCGCCGATAGGGATCGTCGCGAGCGCAGGCACGATCCAGTGGACGCTCGGGTACTGGCCCGTCCATCCGAGCCAGAACGCCCCAGCAACAAGAGCGGGCGCGCCGATCATGGCCCCAAGGAGGCGCTCCTCGGGCGGGGGGAACCCGCGCCACTTGATGATGAGATGCGGGTAGTGCTTTGTGAGAGGGATGGTGAGGTATGCGCCGATCGAGGTGCCGATCCCGACGCCGATGAAGATGAGGCCGGACTCGCCGATGTTGAACCCGCGTGTGCCGATGAAAATGAGGGGGAGCGCCTCGAACACTTGACCCCAAGTCAGCATTGAAAGAAAAGCAGCAGACGCGAGGAGAGGGCTTACTAGCGTAGAGAACACCGTAAACGAGGGAGAGGTAAACTGTTACGAGGACGAGGATTGGCTCCTGGATGAGCATCTGGACTGGGCGGTAGACTGTACGGTGGATAATCCCGCGAACAGACCAGTCAGAACGCTCGTGCTCCGCGTAGAGCTGGGCGTTCTTCTCGGGCTCCGCCTTGCGCAGGCGCTCTGCCCTCCACAGAAGCAACACCGGCGCGTACGTCTCGGGAAGGAAAACGAACGCGAGGAAGGTGCACGTCCCCGCAAAGATCATCATGATCCAAAAGACCCAGCGCCAGCCGAGGAAGCTCATGGTTAAGCTATTGCCGAAAGGAACGTCAATCAGCCGAACTTCTTTAGAGGCGCGCGGAGTTGCACGAGAAGAATGCAGGGACAACACTCACAAACCACCGGCAATAGGCCCAAGCACCGGGCCGACGAACACGCCCGCGGAGAAAAGCGCCGTCGCGCGTCCACGAGTGACAGGATCCCAGATGTCGACGATGACACCACCGCAAATCGTGAGCGGTGCGCAAGCAAAAACCCCACTGAGGAAACGCGTGATGAGGAGGGTCTCCATGTTGTGCGCGAGGGCCTGTCCGAGGTGAAGGATGGTGTAGCAGGCGAGACAAAGGCGGAAGATCACCCGTCGACCGAACACCTCGGAGCCAGGCCCCCAGAGCAGAGGTCCAACAACGTAGCCACAGAGGAAGATGGAGGTCACCAGGTAGCCCACTTCACGGCTAACGCCGAACTCGGCCGCGATGAGCAAGCCCGCGGTGGAGGGAGCAGATGACGCGAACGTACTGTCCGTCCGATGACAGTCAGCGACATTAGCCAACATGTGAACTGATCGCACGTACACATTGACCGTCAGGAGCGTGCAGAGGATCGTGATCGCCCATTTCCGCCGAGTCGACCAGTTTTGAGGGTTTTCGGGATCGTCGGGCCCGTTCCAACCGATCTTGTTGGGGTCAGGCTTGTCTTCGGGCGGGATGGGGATCTGACCGTTCTCCTTGGGCAGCGGCTCCTGGGGATCGTCACCGCCGTACTGCTCAGCGCGTAGCTCCTCCCTCTGCAGCCCCTCGAGCTCCTCAACCGGATCCTGGCCATTGAAAGTGGTAGTTGACGACCGGGGCGACGTTCCGCTAGACATGATGGTACGGTTCGAGCGGTGAATAGCGGATCGACTGTGCACGATGGCAGGGATTTTTAGCGACCAAGTCGCGCGCGGAGCGAGGGGGACGCGAAGGCGACAGAGGCAGAGAGCGAGCCTGGAGTGCGAAAAGACCAGGAAAAGAGGCCATATGTGCCCAGGGAGTCTTTATGTATCGGATCACCGTGCCACCCGAGGCTCAAGGAATACGCGTGCCCGGACTCGAAAGCATCCGTGGGCCGTGGCGGATTGCCGGGGCTTGCTTGATAACCTCTCAGGGCAGTCCGCGGGGGAGCGGACGATGAGTAAACGCGGATTGGATGGCCAGGGATGGCGAGGTCGGCCTCCGGCTATGTCTGTTCCCGGATCCGGAGATGATCGTTTCCGCGGGCCAACGTTGCATGTCTGGAGTGCGAGTTTGTTCAGCCTACGGCCATGACATGACCGTCGCCGAGGACGACATCACCAGAAAATTGACTTGCCTAGACGCTCGATTCGTCCCGTTCCTCGAGACGATGTTGTGAACTGCTAAAAGATGCGGAGGACTCGAGGAGTTGGTGGGACGGAAAGAAGACGGTAAGCTGGCCGAGGGCGCCCCTCAAAAGGCAATGTCGGCCATCAAATCTGTGAGGAGAGCGTGCCTCTTCGGTAAGCGCTGACGATCGCAACTTCTCTCGATCTCAGATCGGGTCGTCACGCCGCGCCGCGCCTCACGCCAGCGCCTCTCCTTTCCTCATCCACCTCGGCTCCACCGCAGTGGGTTTGAGCTTCTCACCGTAGCAAACGCCCCTTGGGTTAACCTCGCACCCGAGAGAACGATCCTGGTTAAAACGCCGACCGTTCAAGTTCAATGGTTCATGAGTGACGTCTTCGTTACCTAGCGAGACTGTCCGTTCTCTGCACCGCTGTGGTTCGAGCTATGCTTTCGGCAAGACGCCTTGATATGATTTTTCCGAACGGATCTTCGTGAGTTTATCATGCAACCCTCCTTACGACGGTCGGGCCGTGCAATACTCCAAAGCGAGCCCTGGTAGTGCCCTGGTGCGGTGTATGCTTACACGAGATACTTGGCACTCTTGGACAAGCTTAGAATACGATGCGTTGCTCTCGAGTCATGACTAGTGACTAGTGACCGATTCACTGCACCCTCCCCAATAGCCACGGCAACGTTAGCAACGGCAGCATAACGCGACCCTGCACCCACATCCGTCCTATACGAGACATGACCCCAACATCAATTGTAGTCTACGAATCCCTGCAGCTTCTTTGCTGTCCGCGGCGGGAATTTGAACGCAGTAAGCTTGTCCCCAAACGTCCGGACAATCCGCACCATCCCATCCTTGATCGCTGCATGACAGACGCACACAGTCAGCCTCGGCCCGCGCCACTCGGCCGACAAAGGGACCGCTAGAACTCACCGTCGGTGACGACACTTGTGACCTCGCTCGCCCGTGCGGCCTCCATCGCGAGGGTCTCCTTCTCGGCGATTTCCTGCGCCGGAAGGGTGCTGAGCGTGTCCGCTGGGGGGAGGGCGTGCTTGGTGTTCAGCTCCGTCTGATATTCCTCTAGTGCGGTGAGGAACGAGAGCAGTGCCTCGACGATCTTGGGGATATCGCGCTGCACGACGCCATATCGGTCCTCCGTGAGCGACGCACACGCCAGCCGACACAAAACTGCGTGACAAGATCGCCGTCAGGCTGTGAACACCACTCCCACATTCGAACGCTAAACCAACTCACCTTCCGCAGCGAGCGCGTCCGTGTGACGATTCGGGAGGCTCGCCTCCGCGACCTTGTTTACGCGTTCACGCGTCCACCACGCACCCACACGGCGGAGCGCACCTAGCGCCACTTGGGGTACGTACGCCTCCACCGCGCCCTTCGCGCTCGCGCGCCACTTGCCCTTGGTCTGCATGACAGCTACCTCTACGCTCTTCGTCGCGGCCTCGGGGGCGGCGACGGCGACGGCGGCAGGCATGACGGAGCGGAAGAGCTCGGGGATGTGCGACGCCCCAGCCCCGGCGGTCTCGGAGACCGCTGTGGCGAGCGGGCCGTCGGACGCGAAGGTGTCGAGCGCGGCGCGAAGGGGAGAGGATTGCGCGGGTTTGAAGACTGGCGTGCGGAGGAGGGGGGTTGCTGGGGCGGGGAGAGGTATCGCGGGCTTTGCTTGTGATGCAGGGGCGGCGGGCGCTGTGGAAGGAGCTATGAAGTCGGTTGGGGAAAGCGGATAAAGGGAGCATGCATACCTGATGGTGCCGGCTGGCCTCTACGTAGGAAATGCTGGTAGTCACGGCCGAGCATAAGGAGGGACTCGCGCGCGAGGGTTGACCAAAGGCTAGGGTTGTACTTTTGGTCGCCGAACAGTGCGGTGCGGCGAGTACTGGCCGCAGGTGATTCGTCTGACGCGAAGTCGCGCAGCTCTGCATAGGCTAAGTGTTTGAAGTAGCCGTCGGATGAGCTGATGCCTGACACCAGTGTAACACCCTGGTCCGCGGTTTGCGAAGCGACCGGCACAGGCTGTCAGGAGCAAGTATGAGGATCACGGAGGCGCAGGTAGACCTGGTGGGGACTTACCTGAGCAATCATGTTGTCGAACGAGCTCTCGGCGAACTCCCAGAGACCGATTGTGCCCAACGCGAGGTAGAATGCTCTTGTGACGAGTGGCCAATGACGAGTAAGGAGCATCAGCGTCCATTGGCCGCGCAAGAAGTGCGCAGTGAACGGACGGAGGAACATCGAGATGACCGGGATCCGATACACCAGGGGGAAGAGCGCCGAACGCGTGACGGCAAAAACGGCGAGGTAACAAGCGGTAACAAGAAGCGTGTAGACAACCGTTGTGAGCGCGATTGTGACGACACGAGCGAGGCCGAACGTCTTGAGCTTCTCTCCGTTGGGCATCATTGAAGACGACCACCGAACGACGAACCGATCGAGGAGGATGCAGCGCACGAGACACGCGAACCCGACGAACGCTTGCGAGAACAGGACGTAGATGAGATGGCCGTTGAGGTAGTATGGGTGCTTTCTGTTCGAAATACGTCAGTAACGGGAAGGCGCATTCGGTTGAACATGAAGACGCACCTTGACTTGACAAACAGCGAAAGTCGTGAATGGGGCTCTAGCGTAGCGTCATATGCTCCAGTGATGAAGATGTGTATAGCGGCTAGGGATAGTGCGGAGATTGTGTATGTCATGAACGTTTGTAGTGTGCTGGCTTTGTGTATGGCACTACTGAGGGTCTTTGATGGTGAAGTTGCAGGTGTCGGAGTGACTAGGGATGAACTGTTGAATTAGCGTTCGGTCAAGCATCATAAACCCCCAAAATATTAGTGCGAGCAAGAAGTACATGAGCCAGAACAGCGCCGCCGGTGGCATCCTGAGGAGAGAATGCATGTGCCATCGCCATAAGAGGGACTTCGAGAGAGCTTGACACCGACTTCAGGCGCGGTAGGCCGCTTCACGCATGTTACACCCGCTAGGCGCGGGATGAACAAGCGCAGAAGAACACACAAACATCATGACGCGATACGGTCGCAATCCGTGGCTTGCGTATTGGGGGATTCTAGGGGTTGACAGGAGCTACGAACCAACTCACCAACTAAGTGTGCTTTCCGGAGCACCACAACAGGCAGTGCGCCCATCGCGAAGGTCGCAATGGCGTACGCAATCGTCGACGGTGTGAATGGCATCAATATGGACTCTCCACTTGCGGCGCCCCATGTTGTAACGAGGAACCATGAGAGGACGCCAGAGTGAAGAAAGATTTTGTACTGCCGGTGGCGCAAGACACGTTTCACGAGGGATTCGTAGGCTTGGGAGGCGAGGGGGATCGTCGGAGCTGTTCGTGAGAGGAGCGATGAGGGGATGGCCCGCGCGGGCGTGTGGGGCGCGGACATGGTCGTAGACGGCGAGGAGGGCGCGGGGAACAACGTCGAGCAAAGTCCGGGGAACGCGTCGAGCGCGTCTATAGCTTCCATCACGTGGATGGGTCGCGTTTCCTCGGCTGTTGCCTCGAGGCTCGCACACGCGTGGCAGAACTCTTCCTTTCTTCTAGCACCCACACGGAGATAGACGCTACTCTGATCAACCTCGTTCTACGTAGTAAAAATCGCAGGAAAAACTCAGCAAAACTTGCCAATCTCGACCTGCCAGCTCATTACTACCTCTAGGGCCCAGCACCGGCAGCCTATACTTACTACTACCATGACAAGCATTAGGGTATGGGCAATAGCTGGGCACAAAATGCATCGTCTTCTCTTTGTATGGATCCAAAGATAATCGTGATGATGGAGATGGATCGTGCCACCATACCAAGCGCTGGACGGTGTTTGTGCTTCGTGCGCGAGAGCAGCGTACAGCATCCTCCGCCAACTTCGAGAAGCAATGTCTGGGAGAATGTCGAAGAAGGTGCATCGCTAGCACAAACGGTCCTTGTGCACTAAGAATCTTCACCACGTAGTGGTTATCGATCCATCATTCCGACCGTAAGGACCGGCGGCGGTAACGGCATAGCATTATGTTTACCCTCTACCAATACTAGATATCGCACCCCGGATGTCCGACATGTAGCAGCACATGGCGACAGCGCGACACTGCCGAGCGTCATAGCACTTGAAGGCACGCACAGTCTAGAGGCAGCTGCTGTCAGCTGGAGGTAGAAGGATCAGCAACCCGCGTGGCTTCCTTCATTATCCAAGATATACGTACTGCTGTTCTGGATAACGAACGGACTTGACTGAGCCGAGGCGCCCTCGCTGTCGAGAATCCTGAGCGTGGCGTTGGTACCTGGGAAATGCAGAAACATCAGAGTTGATCCTAGGGGTCTCTGCCAGAGTAGTTTTTCTTACCAGCAGGGAAATTAGTGTTCCACACGAAGGCGTTGCTACCGAGCGTGGTGAAGACTAGGCCGGAGGTAGAAGTTTCGAGGATTCTAGATCGAGCGAGGTAACAACATTAGTAAAACGCAATAGTAAAAATGGTAGGAAAGTAGCTTACTCCTGCATGTGTAAGACGGACAAAGGTGAAAAAGGTGGACATCAGTCACTGTCCCAGCTAAGCCGAAGAGGAAACACGAAGTTCACCAAGGTGTACGACCCTAGAACGATATGTCAGCCTAGACGAAGAGACGAAAGATGCTTTCGGGAACTCACCAACGCCACCGTTCCACGTAATGTAGGTGTTCCGGCACTGAACTGCATTGCTCCTAGGATCGTCATCCGGTCGGATAAACTGTTCGAGAGGTAGGATACCAGAGAGGGAAGAAGAGTACGCACGGCGTGTCGATCGTGAGCGGCTGAGACTGGGCCGACACGAGGCTGGCGGCCATGATCGAGGTAGCGACGAGAGAGAACGCGAGCTGCATGGTGAGTGGAGGGTGAAGGTGGTGATGTTGTACTGCAGGTGGGTACCTCGGGTTTATATACCGGTGAACACTGCGGTCAGCCACGTTAATTCGCCGGTGGCGGCGCTCGGTAGATCGTGAAGAGCATAGATGAGAATGATTTGCGTTGGACACCGAGCCACCTCTAGCGAGATCTGCATACGACCGCCCGAGGTCCCAAACATCACGAGGCTCCTGCGTAGAGACAGAGATAGCACTCACGCAATCCCACTCGGGGCGGGCACGGCGTCGTATAGTGTTTCTCCGGTCAGCTCTAGACGGCACCGCCGCCGCCCGTGATGTCAAGCATGCGTCAAAAGACGACGATCTGCTAAGACCTGTGCTCTATAGTCACACAGAGGCCATTAGTACCCGTTCTGCTTGCCGTAATGCGTACAGGGGTCTGGAGCCTTCACGATGCCGCTAGTTGCGGAGACGACCGCCGTGTTGCTGATCTTCGACGCTGCCGCCAGCGACTTCCGTCATGAACGGAAGGGGGGCCGAAAGCGATGTTATCTCTCGAGGAGAACGCGCCAGGTCAGTTGAGGACTTCTGTCAGCAAAGAGGAGTGCGATGTTCAGCAAAAATTTCTTGGATCGCATATACTCCCGCTTTGATTAGACTGCACACCAGTGGAATCTCGTACTTGGAGAATCATAGTACTAACTGGCAGCGCGATGGTCCCCACTGGCATGTCAACGGGACCCGCGGTTAGCTCGTCTGCGGACAATCTCCGATGCACTTCAGTTTAGTGAGCAGGTAAAACAGTTAGAGAGGTACTTATTCAGGACAACACTGTCTCATAGACGTCGCCGACGGGCTTCAACAGACACTGTGAAGGTCCACTTCCAACTTGTCGCAGCTTGCGAGCGCCTACGCCTTGGTTTGTCGGGACGTATCACGTGCCGGTTTTGATGCCTCCGGTTATTCCCGCCAGCCATCCGTGTGCGAGTTCGCTTCCCTTTCGCGCAGATCGCACATTTGACCAGGCCCGCTCTCCTTCGTCCCAGATACACAGATTCCGCCTGCAACGCCTTCGACGGTGACGTTTCTCTTGTCTTGTGAAAACAAGCGGAGATCAAACGAGCGCAACATCGCGGACAAGCTAGCAAGCAATGCGTGTACCTAGTCTTTCCGACTTTCAATGTCAGCCTCCGGAACCTGTCAGCCCTCCAGACTGGATTCTGAGGGCGATATTGAGACTTTCGGTGTCGGCAAGTTCTACGTATCTCCTCTACAGCGTCCTGCGGCCCACTCCTCGTCGGAGACTTTCTTCTTTACTTCTGCTACTAGGTGACTGAGACTTTGAAGACATGCCCGCCAAGCTCGTGAAGAAAAGCAGGTCAACTTCCGGCGGCGTCGGCCGTTTCCTCCTGGACATCCTCAAGCCAGCACCAACGATCTCAGCTCTAGGAAAGCGCACCCACGACGTCCTCGAACAAGACTCCACAACCCGCGTCGAACCCTCCCGCCGCCGTTCCACCGAGTCCCCAACGAGCACCTACTCCGAGTCTCACTCCCACCCCCACCCCACCGCCCCAACTGCCCGCATCGCCCTGCAGAACGAAGACCCCTTCCTCGACGCCGTCGTCATCACCGCGCTCACCACCGTCCCCTTCTGCTGCCACGCGGACCTCGTGACCATGCCGCGCCCCCAGCTGCTCGCCGTCGCGACGGCGATGAACGCCAAGCTTCCGCGCGCGATGCAGATCGGCATGGGGCCCGAGCGTGCGGACGCTGCTATCAGACACGACATCGAGATGCTCGTCGGGCTGCGTGACGGGAACGTCCTCCCTGGAGAGGGACAACCGCGCTCGTCGAGGCGTGAGCGTTCTTCTCGCCCCGCTCGCGCGCTGTACACGAACAAGTCGAGCAACACCCCGAAGACTCCGCCCATCCTCATCGCCCCCACCCCATCCAGCCCGCTCTCCCCCCTCGCAGGCCGGAGCCGCGGGGCAGTGACCTCCCTCGGGACACCCACGCTCGCCGTGCTTAACGAAGCCTCCACCGAAGACGCCCCGGACGTCCCGACGCCCCCGATGAAGAAACGGCGCACGGACTCGCCGCTCCCACTTTCGCTCGAGAGGCGCGACCGCCCCATTACGCGTGCACAGTCTCGCCGGGTGACACCGTTGCTCGCGCAGGTTGCGGTTGCAGGCGACGTCACCGTGATTGCTCCAGCTCAAGGCTCCCAACGCATTCTCCGCACGCGCAGCGCGCCGGTGCGGTCGTCTTCCGTGCGCGCGGCCAATCCACGCGCGAGGGTTTCGCCAAGGGTTACGCGCCACGGGGAGGCGAAGAAGAGCAGGAGCTTCGGGATGACGTCCACGCCCAACAAGCGTGCGTCCGCCGGCGCCGCTGTCGTCAATGCCAACGTGCAGTCCCCAGGGAAGGGAGATGCGCCGCGGTTCCTGTCGCTCCTGCAGGAGATGCAGAACCGCGACGTCGACGGAGGCAGGCCTGGAGTGAGCGCGCGGCTGATGCCAAGCGTGAAGGGCAAGGAGAGGGCGGTGGAGGAGGCCGGGGACGATTTGGAGGTGACGTTCGGTCTTGACGGGTACACGATCTCCCATGTCGTCGGAGAGGAGTCGTGTTCTGACATGGATATCAGTCACGACTGTTGAGGTGCGCTACCGTCATGTTCATGCACTGGCGCCTGTATGTTCTTCCTTGTCTCTCGTGGCTTCTCTCCATCCATTTCATTTACTGTGTGTAAGATGGCGCGAAGCACGTGACTCTTTTACCTAGTAGCTTAGGCAGACCGTTGGCTGCAAGTAGAGGACTGGAATTTCGTATAGCACTGGATGACATCTTCCCCTCCAACGCTCGAGGCTGTACCTCATGAGGGCATGTTCTGAACTTGAAAAACTACCTTCTTTACGAGAATGGGGAGCGTCGGATTGAACCTTGAAGCGCATGCCTCCAAGATTAGTCCCGGGGCTCGCCGTGTGACACGGTGCACTGAGCCGCGGCTTAGCCGAGGCGTTCACATACACGCGCCTCCTGGCGCCTCCCGCACGACGTGCTCCTTGCCCGCAACCGCGACGACGGTGCTGCCTCTGCTGCTGCTGCCCATCTGTCTACCTCACCATCATGTTCCCCCCTGCGCCGACCGCATGGAACGCTCTCCATCGTTGCTCAGCACACGCTCCGCGTCAGCTACGCGCGATTGCGCCTTCCGCCCCTTCTCACGCGCGAGCCGCCAGGTTACTAACCACAGCACCGCATCATGTGACCGTCTCCCCGAGAAGGAGCACGCTCGAGTCCCCGGCAGAAGGCTATAAAGCAGGGCGCGACGCCGCGGCGCTGGGCTCTGCATCGTCTCTCCTCCGCTCCTCCCACTCGCCTCTCCTCCTTCACGCACGCACGTACGCAACATCTTCTAGCACCACCATGAGCAAGGTCGGCGACGCCATCCCCGAGGGTACCTTCACCTACGTCCCTTACACCCCCGAGCTCGAGGACCACTCCGCTTGCGGTATCCGTACGTGTTCCATGTCCCGCCCGATACGCGCGATCTGCCCGATCTCATCTCTGCTTTGCCCCTCTGTCATCCCTGCACCCGTCTACGATGTGACGTCCGCCGCTGCCATCGCGTTCTGCGCGCGATCGCGCCGGTTGTGCAGCGACTAAGCTGAGCACGAACGACTGGAAGGGCAAGAAGGTCGTCCTCGTCGCCGTCCCCGGCGCGTTCACGGTACGTCGCGTGCCCCGCGCGTGAGAGTGCTCTATCGGTCCCCGCGGTCCTGATTATGGTCACTGTTGCCGTCCCTCTGTCCTCTTCCTCTTCCTGCAGCCCACCTGCCACGCGAACCACCTCCCGCCCTTCCTCCAGAAGTACGACGAGTTCAAGGCGAAGGGCGTCGACGTCGTCGCCGTCGTTGCTGCCAACGACGCGTTCGTGCTCAGTGGCTGGGCGCGCTTCCTCGGTCTCAAGGATAAGGCGAGTGTCCGCTCCCACCCAATCCCAGTCCCCGACTCTCCGTCTCCCCATGCACATGCGCTTGCACATGTCCCCTCCTTCCTGGGCCTTCCCTCTCCCCCCAGCCCCCTCCTTCTCCGGCACCACGGCCACCTCTCCTTCTCACATCTACACAGCGCTCGCACTCGGATCGCTAACGCTCTATCCCCCCTCTCGCACACCAGATCCTCGCGCTCTCGGACCCCGACGCACGCTGGTCCGCAAAGCTCGGCCTCTCCCAGGACCTCTCCGCGCTCGACTTCGGCACGCGCACCAAGCGCTACGCGCTCATCGTCGACGACGGGAAGATCACTTACCTCGGGGTGCGTGCTCTTCATCTCTTCATTCCCATTACCCCCATCATGGTGGTGAGCGGGTTACTGATGAACGTTTCGACATGCGCAGGTCGAGCCCGCGCGCGACGTCTCCGTCTCGAGCGCCGACGCTGTCCTCGCTGCTCTCTGACTGGACAACACCGGCACGGGCGCGTCCAGGCTGTAGACGGTAGATTGCGAAATTGGAACGAACGGCCTGTCTTGGTGTAGGAATATCGGAAATGTCCAGGAACTGGGAATAGAAGTTGGCTTGGATGCTGTCGTTGTACATCCTTCGCACCGCGCCGCTGGCCTGTTATCGCTGCTGGCGTATGATGGCGCATGCATGAGTGCTTGGACGTCCTCACGGTATCTCTCATGGCGACATACGCAACTATCGCAGCGTATTGCGCGAGCAAGCAACGAGTCGGAGGAGTGCTCAGTCAAGGAAGAGTACACACAGCGACAGGTCGACAGGTCGACGCAGCACGCGCACGCCCAATGTCAGGACGTTAAGCAGCTCGTACACCAATCGTACATTTTCGATATTCGGATTCGTCATCCCCCCTCTCCCTTCCTTCCCCTCCTTCCCCTCCCTCTCCCCTTTCCCCCTCATATTCCCTCCACCGCAGTCGCCCCTCCGCGCTAGAGACGCCACCGCGCGCGGGGGCGTCCGGTCACGCAATCGTGCACCCGTCGGGGAGCTTGGGGAGCCCGTCTGGGCCGAGGTCGAACCCGGGCGGGAGGGGGCCCATGATCTCGGACGGGGGCGAGCCGTGTTCTTGCATCTGCGGTTACGATTGAGGTTAGCATTGGGTACTGGGTGGACGGGGGGATGCGGAGTCTATGCGCGGGCGCAGGGGGTGCTTTCGTGAAGGGCGCGCCCAAGCACCTCACGAGCATTCACAATGCTGTGGAGCGCACGCGCTACCAGAAGATGCACTCACCTCCTGCATGAGCTCGACGATCTTGAGCCCCTTCTGCGCGTCCTCATCCGAGTACCCCGGGTCCTCGAACGCCGCGACGATCTGCGCGACGACCTTGGACTGCGCGGCGTACCGCGCCTTGTCTTCTGCGCTGAGCGTCGCCGCGTTGTCTTTCAGGTATGAGGGGAACTGTGGGCCGTGCACGTAAGGGGTGGAGGAAGTGAGTGCGGGTACGGGGCGGAGAAAAGGAAAGAGGGGGGAGGGGAAGAAGGGGGCGCACCTTGTCATGCAACTCCTTAAGCGGCTCATATAGCACGTCCTTGCTCATCAGCTGCGACATCATCGACTCCAAGATGCCCTTCAGGTCGTCTTCAGACTCGCCGCCCTCGAGGTCGCCCCCGAGCCGCGCGAAGAGGTCCTCAAGCCCGTCCCCAGGCTGCGCCGCCGCCTCGTCCGCCTTTGCACGCGCGCCATCGCCGTCAGCGCGAGACAGAGAAAAGTCGAGCCGGAGAGGTACGCACCTTGTGCTCGCTCTCTTTCAGCTTGTCCATCGTCTGCCGGATTCGGTCTTGGAACGACTCCGCCCCTCCCGCTGTTGCCCCCGCGCTCGCCCCAGCCGCACCCGCTGAATTCTTATTGCTGCTCCCCACGATGTCCTCGGGGCCCATCGCGCCATTCATGCCCTCGACGAGCATCGCCTCCCACGCCGCGCGGAACGCCGCCTCGCGCTCCGCCGAGCCCTCCCCTGCGTCCCCTGGCGCACCCGCACCTGGGACGCCGGGAACGCCGTCGAGCCCGGCGCCCTGGGCGATGTCGCGGAAGAGGGATTCCATGCCCTTTGTGAGCTCGCGCGCGAAGTCGTCGTCGAGCCCGTCGAGCCCGAAGGGGTCGGGTTTGGATGTGGGGGGTGGCGCGGGTTTGTTTGGCGTTGCGGTGGATAAGGAGGTGGAGGATGTGGACTGTGCTGGTGGAATCGCGGAAGGGGAGGAGGAAGTGGCGGAGGCCGCGGCGGGCTTTGGGGGCGCGCTGAACTTGTCCAGGACATCTGGTCGTGTGAGGAGGGTGTAAGGCAAAAGTCGACGCGGAGGGTTAGGAGAGGCGAACCGTCTAGGTCATCGAGGTCTTCGTCCTCTACTGTTGTCTTTCGTGGTGCTGCCATGTCTCCTTACTGTCCTTGGGCTACGACTGCGCGAAGTTAGAGCTAATTGTAAACTTAGTGAGATCTCGTGCCCGGACGTGGTGGCGAGCGAGCCCTAGTTCCTGACAGTCGTTCAGAGGAGTGCCAACCTCCAAGAGATCGTCGAGAGCGAGACGTCGGAGCCTAGCACGAGCGTGAGCGTGAGCGGGGAGAGAGAAAGAAAGGACTCATGAGTCGCGTTGCCCCGCACGATCGAGCCTGACCGGGAGACATCCGCCCCGCGCCGGCGCGTGATTTGATCGCGGGTGGCGGGCTCTTCCAACGGGCGCCTGTTTCCCAACTCGACCTGGTGCCGTCATTCGCCGTCATCTGCGCAGGCCACTCCCAGTCGAAGCGCACGCAGACGTCTCTCGGGGCCGCTGCCCGCAGCGACACTCGCTCCTCTACGCAGTCTTCCTCGACGACTCTTATACCTGTGTCGTGTTTGCTGTGGACAGCAGAAAGCAGCCATGGCGGAACCCGAGCTCGGCAGAGGCTCTGGGTCGTCCCTCCCCGTTCCTATCCTCCTCACTGCCGGCCTTTGTACCGTCATTGCCACGGCTGTCTCTGCCATGTCCATCGTCCTCCATCTCAAGAACTATAGGAAGCCTCATCTCCAACGGTGCGTCTCTCATTCCCGCACACGTTCGGAGTGCTGTTTGCTGAAGACTCGCGTGCAGACAAGTTATACGGATCATGCTCATGGTGCCACTATACGCAATCGCGTCCTTCATATCATTATTCTCGCTCGAGGCTGCGTTCTTTATTGATGTCGTACGAGACATATACGAGGTGAGTTCTGCATACTCATGGGTGGTTGCTTGCGTCGAAAGAAGTCGCTCTTGGGCAAGGGGGAAGGTGCGAGTTCATGTAACAATGCCGAACCTTGGGGAGGATAGTGCATTACCTCTCTCCTTCCCCCGGATATGACGCGGGATTCTCGACGTGCAAGAGAGACGAACGCGCGTCCAGTGTCTCCGTCTCCTTACCACTCTATCCTTTGGGTCTATTACGAGCTAATCCCCCACCTAGGCATTTGTAATCTACTGCTTCTTCGACCTCCTCATCGCCTACCTAGGGGGCGAACGGTCACTGTTGATTCTCCTCCACGGCCGCCCTCCAAAATACCCCGTGTTCCCTGGGAACCTCTTCTGGCGGGAGGTCGACGTTAGCGACCCATACACGTTCCTCTTCCTCAAGCGGGGTGTCATTCGTACGTCTGCTCCTTTTCCTTTGTGAGCCGCAACTCATCCTTGGCGCAGAATATGTCCAAGTCAAGCCTATCCTCGCCCTCGCCACGGTCATCCTGAAGCTGGTCGGAAAGTACAACGAAGGCGACCTCCGTGCGGGCTCCGGCTACCTCTACATCAGCATCGTTTACAACATCAGCATATGCCTGGCGCTCTACTGCCTAGCCATATTCTGGATGTGCGTAAACGACGACCTCAAACCCTTCCGGTACGTCCCGCCCCCACCTGTCACCATCACCATGTCGCGCAACTCCCACTGACCCGATCTCAGCCCAATGCCCAAGTTCCTCTGCGTCAAAGGCATCCTCTTCTTCTCCTTCTGGCAGTCCCTCTTCATCTCCCTCCTCGTCGCGGGCGGGGCCATCCCCCGCCTCGGCCCCTACGCCGATCCGGAGCACGTCGCGCTCGGGCTCACCGACACGCTCATCTGCCTCGAGATGCCGCTCTTCGCGCTCGCGCACCTCTTCGCGTTCTCTGCGCGCGACTACGAGGACCGCCCCTCCTCTTCCCGCTCTTCCGCTTCCGCTTCCGCTTCTGGGCACGCGTACGTGTATGCAGGGCGGCTCCCGGTGCTGCACGCGGCGCGCGACGCGTTCGGGGTGAAAGACGTGCTGGAGGACGCGCGCGCGACGTTTAGAGGCGAGGGGATGGATTATAGGGAGTTCGAGCCGAGCGAGGGGCAGGTGCACCAGGGCTCTGGACGGGATCGTAGGATTCGGGCGGGGTTGAGGTACGCGCAGGGCGGGAAGAGGAAGTATTGGCTCCCGCAGCCTGCGGTGGGGACGGGGACAAGGGGGCAGGGGGCGCTCGCGAGGGGCGTGGGCCGTGCGCTTGATGGCGAGGGCGAGGTGTACGCCCCACTGCTTCAAGAACAGGCTGACGACGCCGTGCACTCCGCCGCCGACCTGCACGCCCCTGCGTGGGACGGGGGGTTCTCCCTCTTCGCGCACGACGTCGCGGAAGAGGGGTACGAGCTGCCCTTCGGGGACCTCGAGGACGCGGACGAGGAGCTGTTCGCGCAGAGCCGGAGGTACCTCTTCGGGGACTACAACTACCCGTGCGTGGACGTCTCATCTGAGGCGGCGAGAAGGACGATGTGGGTCGCGGAGGAGCGCATTCTGAGGGACGAGCACTCGGCGTGGTTCTCGCCTCTGGGGGGCCCGAGGAGGACGGCGGCGGCGACGCCGAGGGACGGTCGGGGCGGATATGGAGCGGTGGGTACTGGTGCTCCTGCGTCATACTTCCCCCAACAGCAGGGCAACATCAAGGGCAAAGCTCGAGGACTGGACTCGGACTCAAGCGCAGGCTCGAGCCCTGGACGTCCGGAGGTCATCATCGACAAAGAGACGGAGCGCATGCCGGCCCCACACAAGGACGGGGTACAGCTCCTGTGGACGAGCGCGCGCAACTCTCCCGGCGAGCCCTCCCCATCGCCCTCACCCGCGGTGCGCGTCGCAAGGACAAGGACACACTCCGGTTCCCCGCAGACGCCTCAAAGCCAGAGTCAGAGCCACACCGCGTCGTCCTCATGGCGGGGCAGCCCCAAGAGCCCGAAGAACCGCCCCCCGCCGTCACCTATGCTACCCCCGGACGCGGTCGATCTCGTCGTAGAAGACCCGCGCGCAGCTGAAGAGGAGATGACGCGCGAACGGCGCAGGGGCGAGCCGGCCGTGCATGCGGGCGGGGCGCTGCATCGGGTGTACAGGCGCGGGTACGTCGCGGAGGACGCGGAAGGACGCAGGGAGGAGGGCGAGGTCGAGGTCGCAGACGCGGACACGGACGGGCGGTTTGGGATCGGGATGGACGAGGCGGAGGAGGTTGAAGAGGAGGCGGTGGATGCGGTGGAGGCGACGGTGGCGAGGGCGGGGACGCCCCCGGCATATGCGAGGATTGTCGTGGACGTGCCGGAGGACAATCCTTGGGCATAGTCGTTTCGGGTGCTCTGTCCTTCTTCGACTTGGTGGTGTAGCATATTGTACATAGCTTACTTTATCGGTATTCTTCGTGCTTTACGACCGACATTGGGCTGTTGTGCGTGATATGCGGCAGTTGTCGGGTGTCGGACCGTACAGTCCAGTGGTATTCCGACCGGTCGTCCCAGAGTATCTTCGCGGGTCTTCAATGATATTAAACGTTGGTGGTTGCACGTACGTCACGAAGCGCGCATGTTCAATCTGGCCTGGCCGTAACGGAACCCCTTGCTCCGCACGCACCCTTCGCTCTCCGTTCATGCCGCCGATTTCGCAGGGCTTGAGTAGACTTGCTGAAGAGTTGGTGTGTGAGACCGTGAACTTACCCGCTCATATACTGCGAGACATGTCCACCAGAAACGGTACGTGCTCAAACTCCATTGAAGAAACGGTCCGGGAAGCACAGGACAGACTCATGCGGTACCCAGCAGCTGCGAGATCCGCGACGCGACATCCGACGCCGGGAGGCCCTCTACTTCAACATGCTTCTCAACTCCCCGCTCTACCAGAAGAGGCCAGTTAGCAAACGACGGAGGGTAAAGGGCCTAAGGGCACGTACCGAACCGCGCAAACACCCGTGCGGGGGTCCCCTTAGCCTGGCGGATGAGGATGGGGAGGTCCGGGTTCGCCTGCTTCATGGCAGGGTAGGTGGAGGTGATGAATTCCCTGGGACGAACGGGTGCAGGCGTGAGCATAGAGAACGAACGGTCCAAGTGGGACACTCACCGCGTTCCCGCAGACGCAGCGCCGGTCTGGCAGCAGAGAATACGAATTTCCCGGATGGCGGGAGAGAGTGCCCTCGCGAACGACATGGTGGCGGAAGACGACGAGGACGGCGGCGGTGGAGAAGAGGACTGGGGTCGGCAGCGGCAGCGGCGGCGCGAGGCCAGGCTGCTCGGGAAATCGCGGATTTCGCCGGGTAACCCGTCGCGATATGCCCAAACGCGGACTTGTCACCGCTCGCGTAAGTAATTGGACGTAAAACCCGCGCCCGAAACACGGCACGCGACGCGACCGCGAATGCCAGTCGCGTTCTCTCTCCAACCTCCTCTTTATTCCTCCACGTCGTCGCTCTCTCTCTCTCCTCCTCCTCCTCCTCTATGTTCTCTCTCCTCCTCAGGCGCGCCGTGCCGCGTGCCTTTGCGCCGGCCGCTGCGACGGCGGCGCTGCGCCCCGCTATGCTCGCACGTCAGCACCTTGTTGCGCGGACGTTCTTGACGACCGCGTTGGCGTCGGAGCCCGCCGCAAAGTCCACGGCGACGAAGGCGAAGAGCACCGCGAAGAAGGCTACCGGGGGCCGCAAGAAGCCCGCAGCGAAGGCAAAGGCAAAGGCAAAAGCGAAACCCAAGCCGAAGGCAAAGGCGAAGGCGAAACCCAAGCCGAAGGGAAGGCCCACTAAGCCCAAGCCGAAGAAGGTCCCTATGAATGCAGACATTGAAACCAGAATCGCACAGCGCGACATCTCTTGTAAGCGCATCCTTTGTGTGCTTACGCCTACGCCGTTAACGAAGTGCTTGTGCTTGTGCTTGTTGTCGGCCTGCAGCTATCAGGCTCCTCAAGAAAGACCTGCCTCCCCTTCGCCCCGCGGGAGCCTACAGCATTTTCCTGGCCGAGAAGTTTGCTCAGGGCGGCTTCCCGGGCGAAGGCCGCGAGAAGTTCAGCAACGCCTCCAAGGAGATCAGCGCCCGCTGGCACGCCCTGTCCGAATCCGAGAAACAGGTCCGTGTTTCCCCCCAGCCATACGCGAGCGCACGGGTCTCTAACGTTAACGTGTGTTCCCCGCGTTCAGGAATGGGTCGACAAGGCCGCAGTGAAGCGGGAGGAGTACGAGCAGGCGCGGCGCGAATGGTACACCAACGCCAGCCCCCGCCTCGTCTACGTGATCAACAAGCAGCGCGCCGCCGCCAACAAGGTCAAGATCCACGTCCCGCGGGGCATCCACCCTCCCCGCCCCATGGGCTCGTTCCTCCGGTAAAGCTTCTTCCTGACCTGACGTGACCTGCCGTGCGCACGATGTGATGACTGACGACTGACGTTCTGACGCCTGCGACAGATTCTCGGTGTCCGTCCGTAACAGTGTTCCTGTTGACCCTACCTTGGGCCCGCTGGCACAAAACCGGGCCCGCAGCGCGAAGGCCGCGGAGATGTGGAAAGCCTTGTCTGACGAGGAAAAGCAGGCGAGTGTCTTAGACATCTTCGAGCGTTTTATCGCTTCACGGAAATTAACCATGACGCTCCCGATAGCCCTATATCCTCGCGTTCCAGCAGGAGATGGAGGAGTACAACAAGAACCGCGCTCAGAAGGACTAGCCGGCCTTTGCGCTTCGTTCCGTCGGCCGCTCTAAACGGAGGCCTTGTGTAATGACTATGCCACTTTCGGATAATACCGTTGCTCCATTTTCCACGACTTTCTCTTCACCCTCTTCGCCCTTTTCTTAGATATGACGAGCTTTATATCCCGGAGTTGGGGTACCGAATGTCTGCATATGAAGACGTGTGCAAACATCGTCGACGAGAATCAACGTCGATTATACCGATAGACACATCAACGTCAACGGGCCTAGGAGCTAGTGCCGAGATCAGAAACCTACGATAACTGAATGCGTTCCCGTCCTTGCGGCCCAAGGATTGCACGGTGTGGGGGCTATCAGGTATCTGCTTATTTGCTAGCGCCTTAATGGGGATGGGGCAGTCGAGCGTGCCCCAGGGGCCAAGGAAGACCGATGCTAGCCCTTGGATACTCTTGCAATTGAGCGAGTCGCGGAACAACTCGTTCAGACTTGGGTGCACGATGAACATGGGATGATCCAACGATGCATTGTACAATAGTGCGGTATCCGTATGTAGGGGTATATGTAGGGGGATCCCGAGACCCTAGGTACGTCCTAGGGCTCGCGAGGTATTAGCGAGAGGGGGAGGGGTATACGAATGAAGAAACCTATGGTACGAGGAAAAATCGAAGAAATCGACTAAAGCAAAGATAAATAAACGGAGGCGTACGTAGGGGTATATGTAGGGGGATCGCGAGACTGTAGGTAGGTCCTACGGCCCGAGAGGTATTAGCGAGGGGGGAGGGGGTATACCGGAACGCAAAGACTATAGTACGGAGAGATAGACGGGAAAATACGACTCAAAACCCATGAAATGTGGTGGAGATGACCAGAAGCCCATTAAATGTAGTAGATGACGAGGGAAACCCAAAGAAACCGAGCGTGCGCGGGGAAGGGGAGATCCGGGAGATACAAGTACAGTCCGAGTCGGAGCCCGGGGCCGAGACTAGGATCGCTGAAGACCAAGAAGGCGGGGCACGAAGAAGATATGAAGGCCAGGCCAGGGCGGATGTTCGAAGTCGAAAAGTCCCGAAAGAAGACGAAGATGTTTCTGTTGAGCGGAGGAGCACGAAGCGCTTGTTGACCGCGACCGTGACCGAGATCCTCGAGGACGTAGAGATCCAGCGTTGGCCGCTCGTTGATGGGCGCCGGAGAAGTTGCTGCCCGAGATCGTAGGAAGCGTCTGTTTTTGTGGTAAGAGACTGAGAACGCGTAGCTTGTTGGGATACAGAGAGCCGTGGGAGATGCCGTTGGGTGCCGTAGAACTTGGTCGCCGTATGAGGTGCAAATCGCGGATGGCCGAGGTCGTATCGCAGGAGGACGTTTCGTGCGCAGCGAAAGAGCGTGTCGCCGCAGGCCGAGTCGCCGTGAGATCTAGAGATGCTGCTGCCACTGTTCGACTTGTTGCCGTAGGACGTGAAAGAGTCTGCGCTAGCTGCTTGCTGATCGCCACCGTAAGGTTTTCCACATGAGATCGAGTCTGGAAGCGTTGAGTGCCGCCAAAGGAAGTGCCGGTTGCTTGAAAGTACCGCATTTTAGAACGTGCCGTTCATCCAGGGAGGACGTGTCACCAGGGTATTCGGACGTGTCGCCGGTGGCCGTTGGACGAATCGCCACAGGAGGTGTTGCCAATAGAGTCGCCGTAGAAAAGCCATTCGCCATCGTTGGACGTATTACCAGAGGATGGTGCCATTTGCCGTATTGAAGAACGTCGTCGTGCCAGACCCTCCGCGGGAGACGTCACCATAATGCGTGCCGCTGACCACCGCGTATCTTTCCACCGTAGCCCGGTCTTTAGGGCTTCCCACGTTCCGCCGAACGGACGAGCTCCGGACCACCACAAGACTCGACACTTGCCACAAATGAGACCCACAACGCCAGCCTCGCCCCGCACACCGTCGTCTCGGGGTTGAGCCTCGGCCCTGCTCACTCCAGCAAGTCCAGCCGCCTCACTTTCCTCTCTCTTCGTGGAAGCACAACGTGAACGCCCCTTACGGTCATCCACGCGCGCCGAAACCCACGACAGAGTCCTCGCGGCTTGAGGTGCCAAACACTTGACCTCGCACCACTGCGCCCGTCCCAGGCGCCCGCCACAAACGGAACCGCACGTAGACATCCGGGGCTCGCTAGACAGCGAGACCGAGGCGAGCCCCGAGACAAAGTGTCTTAGGGCTGCCAGCCGGATGGCGTGCGGAGCCGTCGTGGCCGCCCTGCATATGCAAGGCAGCGAACGGAGCGTCGGGAAGAAGAGAGCACGGGGGCAGAGGCGTTGCGAGTTGAGGCACGGCGAGGGTAGAGGAGGAAGAGGTGCTGGAAGGCGTAGCTGAAAGGAGGAGGGGCGAGAGCCCGTCGACAGCGGTAACGGAAGAGGAGGTCGGTGAAGGGGAGGGGCACAGTGTCGGAGAGTCCTTCTTGAGGTGGTGGCCGAAGCTGATCGGCGGGTAGTAGGGAGCCCGGGGGAACTGGATGGGGCGGGCGGTGGAGAAGAATGCGGCGGCGAGCGCAGCGGGGACGTGGCTCGGTGAGCGCGGAGGAGTCGGCGCGGGGACGGGGGGCGTGGGCTTCTTCGGGGCCTGGAAGAGGGCGGCCAGGCGGCAAAGAGCATCCTTGGGCTTGTTATCCTGAACGAGTCGAGGACGAAGGGAGGGCGATGTCCACTGGTACCACCAGTGGGGCGCCTCGCCAGCAGGGTAGGGCGAGCCGAAGCTTGCAGTGACTGTCTTGGCGTCCTTTTCCTGATTATTATGTGAGCGCATGTCGATGAACTGAGCATACAAAATCCGCATACCGGGATGAAGGCATCGTTGGGGGTAAGCGGTCTTGGGGGCCGGCGGGCGGCGAGCTGCTCCCAATCGCTGAGCGCAAGCATGTTAGCGAGGTCCGTCGAGTCAACCGAGGCAATGACGCACATAGTGGAGAACCATGGGTGGCTCTTGACTTCAGCAATCGTAGCGCGACGCGACGGGTCTTTTTCCAGCATCTGTAAACATGTTAGGCATGCATTGAAATGCCGGAGAAGGAGTAGTACGAACCCTAGTGAGCAGCTGGCGAAGGGACCCGTCGATGTCCTTGTCGAATCCAATGGGTTGAGTCATCATCAGGTTGTAGATCTCACGCGTGGTGCCATTGGTAGGATGGATCCCGAATGGCAGCTGCACGAACCATCAGCACCGCACGCGGTCGAAATCACGAACGTCGACGCACCCTGCCGTGCTGCATCTCGAACACGACCACCCCGAGCGCCCAGACATCCGACGAGAAGGAGTACCACTCTCCGCGGATCATCTCGGGCGACATGTATCCCAGCGTGCCGCAGTTGTCCTTCGTGATGTCCCTCCCCGGCGTCTCATCGTCGAAATGAGGCCGGTAGACGCTGCCCGTCCAGAGCTTGTTCAGCTTCCACGGGTGCTTCTCGGCGGTGCGCCCGAACGTGCGGGAGAGGCCGAAGTCGGAGAGCATGAGGTCGCCGTCGAGCGTGAGGAGGATGTTGGCGGGCTTGATGTCGCGGTGGATGATGCGGCGCTTGTGGAGCTCTTCGACCCCGAGCACCTGCGCATACAGTCAGCCTCTCGAGAGAAGAGAGCGGAGAAAGGAGAAAGGAGTGGACGTACCAATTGCGCCGCGCAGTTGTTCACCCGCGCGGGCTTGAAGCTGCCTCCGCTGTTGTTCAAGTTTGTACGAAGATCGCGCTCAGCGCAAAAGTCCTGCATACAGTCAGCGCCGACAGCTATAAGGCGCTAAGAGAAGCACACACAGTCAAAAGGTAAAAGTTGCGGTCGTCCTCGAAGCTACCGCGCAGCCGCGGGAAGAAGCGGCTTCCGTCTAGTTCCTTGTGGATCGCCTGCTCCTGGAAGATCAGAGGAGCGTTCTCCCTGTCGACGGTGCATTTTGGGATCGTCTTGAGCGCGTAAAGACGGCCGTCGGGCAAGTACTGCACGAGCGACACTGAGCCCTGGGCGCCGTCGCCGAGGACTTTGAACGGCTTGAGGTCGGCGGTGGTGATGGCAGGGAGCGCTGGGGGAGGGGCGATCCTGGAGGCCCCGGCGAGCTTGAAGCCGGCGACTTCGAGGGGTTTTCTGGGAGCGAGAGGATGGTGGAACGGGACGACGGCAGACTGTGTTGCTGGTGACTGCGTCTCTGGGGATGAGCTCTCAATGTGCTGGAACTCGCAGACGAACTGTGGGGTAGGGCGAATGAGCGACATCCGGAATGGGTTGGAGGTGTGGAGGCGTACCATGTCCCCATCCGTGTTGAAGATCATCCTCACATGGACGTCGGCTCCCGCGAGAACCTGCTTGCTTACGTCGGAGACAACTTGGATAGTCTCGACGGCCTACGAGAGAGTCAGTCATAGTGGTCCTAAGGCAGATGTCGGTTGGATAGCATAGGACGTACCAACTTGTCCTTGTGGCCGGTGACGCCAGCAGCAGGGCTCGGGCCCGCCTTATTTTTGCGAACGAAGGGAGAAAGCAAGTTGAAAACCATTGTAAAGCTGGATAGCGAATGGATAGCGAGTAGATAGCGTTGGGATAGCACGTCGAAGGTGAAGAAAGATAGCTAAGGTGAACGAGGGGAAAACGACGAAGAGGGCAGGATGATATTGCTGCCAGCCCGCCGCCCTGGAGGCTGACATTCGGCTCCTGCGGCACAGAGGGCATTGGCCCACAGCTTTCTGAGGCGGGCGCAGAGGAGGCTGACGACTTCCTTGGATCGACTGGGAACCAGGACGCCTGGACTCGCCCGAGTTGCAATTCGGCTGGGACTTCACTGTCAACATTGGTACGCATCGGCCTCCGATGACAGTGGCAATGTAATGTAGAAGGCCCAGGGGCGTCGAGACGAACGTGCATAGCAGTGTCTGTCTTTTTCGCGTGCATGTTGACACATCTATTCTGCGAACGGTATGCGTAGATATCGAAGCGGGTAGGGACAAGTTTCGGATGTTAGCCAAGACTCGAGCGTTTGCTATCGAGTTACGCCGGAAGAGTACGTCATCGGCGCCTCTGTCTCACCGTCACGCAAAAATCATGTGATCGCGTCAGTCCGTCTGCGCGCAACCCGGCACTGCTCGGTCGCAACGTGGGCAGCAGGGAGCCGCCACGGAATGGGACAGACCGGCTTACGACACGCGGATATAATGAATGGGGCTTAAGGAACGAAGACAAGAGAGGTATGTTTCATTCTAATGAGCGGATTCAATCCAAGTAACAAGGGCGTGTACTAAGTAGAGACTATCCGATGCAGTCAACTACAAAGCTCTACAAGAGGTCTGAGAAGAAACGAAAGCAAGTACAAAGGCCAAGAGTAATACAGCGGAACGTAAAGGAGCGACTATAGTTGGATGATATCTAGTATCAGCACGACCCTCAAAACATCTTCCCTCCTACGCCGGAGAAGCCGCGACGAACGCGTTAAAGTTGTACGTCGGCGGCTGCGTGCTGAAGCTGAAGCCGGACGGCGAGAAGTCGAGCACGGTGCTCCCGCTCCGCACCACCGTCGCCCGGACCGAGCAGGAGCTCGAGAGCGGGAGCTTCGCCTTCGTCAGCCCCGCCTGCGCGCTCACCGTCGTCGTCGACGAGCCGCACGTCAGCGTCAGGCTTCCGGGGGAGGTGAGGAGCGCCACGGCCCACAGGCTGTCCTCGGTCTAGGCGAAGTGTCAGAAACACGAACGAAAACGGTGGTGTGGAGGCTGACGTACCCAGTCCCAGTTCGCCGGCCTGCCGACGGAGTCGGCGCCCGAGGGCGGGTCGGCGTTCTTCGGGTACAGACGGGCCCAGAGGAAGACGCGGTCCTTTGTGACCTGGGGGTACGAGCCCGTCTTGTACGCGGAGATGTAGTACTGCATCAGGTCCAGCCAGCCTATATGCGTCGCGATGAGTAAGCTGTGCGAGACCGACGGAATGGGAGGCTGACGAACCTTGGTGGTCGAAGCCGTTGACCCAGGCCTGCGACATCGGCTGGTCGCCCTCGATGGGGCCGACGTAGTGGGACTCGCCGTAGTCGTTCCAGGTGACGACCTGCGCGAGCGGCACCGACGCGCGGTTCTGGACGAGGAGTTCCCAGCGCTGCGCGAACAGCCAGTCATCGCCGCGGTAGATGAAGTTCTTGTTGTACGTGTTCGGACCGTAGTGCTAGAGCGCGAGAAGTGAGTGGAGGCGAACGTAGACCAGGAGCGGGGGACGCACAGTGAAGAACCAAGGAGAGACAGCCGCCATGTACGTCTGACTGGAGCTGAGGTGGGAGATGTAGTCCTGGTCGGGCGAGAACGAGATGTCGTAGTTGCCCATAGGCCACCCCGAGTTCCACTGGTCATAAACGTCAGAAAGTGTCCCCATGAGGAACCAAACAGGAAACGCACCTGGAACGCGCCGTCGATGACCGGCAGACTCGAGAACGTCGAAGAGTCCACAAAGAACGACGGCACGAACCACACAGCCGGAACGGACCCGTCTCCCGGCTTCACCGCTCGCGTCCACGCGTCGTTGAGGCTCCCTCCGCCGAACGTGCAAGTCTGCCCGGCGAACGTCGAGACGAGCACGCGCCCGTTGACTTGCATCGAGCTCGACTTGCTCCCGTACTGGTTGATGTAGTTCTTGAGCGTCGTGGCGTCGTTCGTGCTCGCGCAGGGAAGGGAGGTCATGTCGAACGAGAAGAAGAGCTTGAAGGGCGTGCTGGACTGGGCGTTGTACCGGTCCGCCGCGGCGTAGGCGTTCGCGATTTGCGAGGCCTCCCAGGAGTCTGCACCGAGGTTGAGCGCGAAGGCGTCGATCCCCTTAGAGGCTGCCAGTGCGATGTCTGTGTGGAAATAATGAGGAGCTGCTCGGAACTTGACTAAAAACGCGTACCGTTGTACCAGTTGTCGACATTGTACGGGTACGTGTTACCGACAATGAAATGCGCGAAGACGGCCGGCGTCTGACCTGACGACCTTGGGGAAGGCGAGGATACGACGGGCTGACTTGGGCTCGAAGATGGAGGTTGCGGCTTAGACGGCGGTTGCGGCTTAGATAGCGGTTGCGGCTTGTTGTACGGCGGGTACGGCTTGAAGGCCAGGCTACGGTGCCCCGCATGGTCAGCGGGTCCCACCAGAATACCAGACTCCGGGAGGGCGCGTGCCAGCGAGCCGTGAAGCGTGTGTGCGGCAGCGAGGGTAAAGAGGGCGATCTTCCGGAGGCTGGGGCCCGCCATGGAGTTGGTCGTGGAGGAGTCGGGGATGGAAAGCATCGTGAGTGCGAAAAAGAGCAGGTGCTAAATAACAGCTGTGTCCAGACAGCGATGGAGAGGAAAGCGAAATGCAGCGACGTTGTCAAGACGGGAGATAGAAGAGGAATGAGGGGAACACTCGGAGAAGTCCAAACGCATACTAGAGGCGGCGATGGAGGCTGACACGATGACCTCATCGAGGCTGACCGGCCGCGAATATATGGACACAACATGCCGATTCCGGCACTGCGTGTCCCAGTCGTATACGCTCAGACTGATTGTGCTGCACATGCTAGGAATTTAATATGGTGGAGACGCATGGGTGTGGCAAAATAAACGTCACCGTCTCCGTGCTGTTGCTCTCCGACTGTGCAGACCGCGGGCCTCCAGTCGAGACCTCGAGACGAGCGGGTACATGCATTTTTCGCGGCACCGAGAAGACATAAGAAAGTTGTCACCGATAACACGGTGCCTCAGAATAAGCGACTTGCGCGGCCGAAGAAGAGCGTCGCGCATAACATGACGATAAGAGGGTCGTCGGATGCATACCGCCGGAGGAGGCCGGAGGAGGCGCGTTCAGTAAAAGTTTGGTTCAGGGCGCCCTATATATGGCAGGAGGTTACCACGCCACAATAGCTCGTGTCAACGCCTCGTCTTGTGCAGCGGCGGCTCTGAATTTCTTGGTCTCCACCCTGGGCCTGGACGTCTTATGCCTCGGATATTTGCCACACCGCCGCTCGTGTGGTGCTCGATAGATTGGACGCGTCACCCGGGTAGCTTCACTTCCGCATCTACGACCAGAGCGCTAAGCGCGTTCGTCTGCTTGGTTCCCCGATCGAGCAGAACTTCGCATCTTTGGTGAGCATTGACATGAACTTCTCCATCCGCAGATCAAGGCCATCGTTCTCCTATTCCTGGCTGTGAGTTATTAGATGGACCTGCCTCATAAGGTTCTTGATTGACTTTTCCATACGGGTATGTAGAGAATGGGATGCTCCCTGGCATATCTAGTCATTGCAGCGCATGCATCCAACAGCGAGAACAGCAACGCCATCTCACAGACAATGAAACGGGAAAGCGCATAGACTTCTTAGCGAATTTGATATGCTGCGCTCACATTTAGTGCGCATGCGGTACGATCTAAGTACGGCCTTGACCTGACGAACCTTCGCGGAATGCCGTATGATATCTCCTTTCCGTCAGATACTATGATAGGAGGTGCATTAGATGTTGCGTCTTTATCACACAGCCTATCTCAATTCTTCTCCATGGTATGCGCGGTTCCTGCGCACAGCTCCCCAGGACTGGTAGCCCTCAAAGCACAAGTAGCTCCGTTGCCTAGGGCCGCCTGCGACTCGATCTCTGCAACCGCCTCCCCGCTTCCGAGTCGGACGCCCAAATGCCTCCGGCGGGCTACCTCCCGTCAACAGCGCCAGAGCAGGACTCTGAGCAGCTCGTGAGCGATCTGTTGGTACTTATCCCTGCTTTCTACGCACCCATGCTCATAGGGGTATTCATTGGCCTCATGTACGTCGTTTCTTCTAATAATTCTACTTGAGAACCTGAAACCCCCCGCGTCGATTTCTAGCCTGTACGGTGTTGCTTTGGCCCAAGCCTTCCGATATTCCAAAACTCACGCTCACGACCCTGTATATCTTCGCCTTTACGCAAGTCTCATTCTCCTCCCCCCGGGGGTATTAGCCTGACCTTGTTTGCAGGTCCTGGTGACCTTGTATGGCCAACCTTGTTGAGGGCATCCAACGTACTCATTCACGACTTCAATGTGCAGGCTCGTGGGCGCTCTTCAACTGGTTTTATGCATACACGTCAGGTGAGAGCGTCGTTGCTGGGCAGTCCCGGCGTTTTGACAACTGGTTACCTGTCAAGTTATACTCGCTTGGTCGAGAATTTCTTCAATCCTGTCGCGTTGAATGAGGAACCATGGTGAGCATGAACAATGTGTGTCGACACGAAGCCCCTTGATACTGAACGACACTTAGGTCTATCTCGGTGAGTTCTTGTACCATGTTGGGTCGGCCGTCGTGCAAGCCATAATCTAAGCCCCTTTCTCCGTAGCTCCTGACCATCGTCACAGTAAGTCTTCGCGAGCGCATGATTATTCTGATTGAAAATCACCAAAACGCATCTAACAGTACGCCGGATTCGGGCTATGTCATGGGCACGTACTGTTCGTCCTTCTTCGAAAGTTGAATCCTCGCTGATCTTCAAGCGCATCCCACGTTCCAGATTTCTGGCCTACCGTGTTTTCAGAGGTTCGTTTAGTCCATAATGCGGTGGCTAAATCTGACTCTAACCTCTCATCTACTTCCGGTAGTGGGGGAGAAGTGGCATCGCTTCATCATAGCCATCGCCGTAAGGGATCATCAAATCACGTTTTGTTATGAGCACTGAAAGATATTCTTACCGCCATGCAGGCTGTGGTCATGATTGTAGAGACAGGTGCGTATCGGTCACTCCGTTGTTATAATCGCATTCCTAAAGGACGTAACCTCACCGTGACCAGGCATCTCAATCGGCAAGTAGTCTATACAATCATGCGTATAATCTACGGCGCAGTGGGCTGATGACAGTCTCATGCAAGTCGCCACTATAATAGCGTGAGGATTGCTCATAGTTCTTCGTAAAAGTGGTCGACAGTTCTTTGACGTACCGCAGCTTTCGTCTAGAGTCGAGCCTCATTCTGTCTTTCATGACCAACAGGGTATTTACAATCATGATCCTATCCAGATCCCGCCCGAGTAACATCTTCTCAAAGATCCTTCTCGTTTACATGTTCGCCTCAGACATTGTCGTGAACACCCTCCTGATGACGTCACTCTGCGCTTTCCTTCTAAAGAACCGGAAGAGGTCGTTCAATGCGTACGCCGGTTATTTTGTGCCTGTTTCGTCGATGATGAAGACTGAAGTTTGATTCAGGACGAGGTCAACGCTGGATTCGCTAATGCGGTACACGCTGTGCACTGGTAAGCAGTGCTTAGAGATGAAGTTGGTCGACAGAGGTACTAGATCTAACTCATGGAATTACTCGCAGGATTTCTGACGATGTGAGTTCTTCCATTGCATACAAGTTACACGACTCAAACCCATGTAATATTCCAGCTCCGTTGCCTTGACGTGTTTCGTTCTAGTGCGTTAGGGGTACAATTTCGTATGATCGGTCTAACCCGTACCGTGTTCTCCACGTAGACGCTTGTGTTAACGAACGGCGTGTTCGTGGCTGTGGACGTCATAGGCACCCAAGGCAAGTTGGATTTGCGTCACTAGATGAGATGGGCAAAGCTAACGATATGGGGCTCTGAACCAGCGTATATGAACGTAATACTCGCTGCGTAAGTGTTTCTCCGGTGATAACCAGTCGTAAAAGCACGAGTCTCAACGTGAATCTATATTGGATTCAGGATCAACGCTCGTCAACCGCGCAGGGGACTCGCTCCTCCAACGTCCAGCCGCGCCCGTCCTCTACGCTTCGATCGGCACGATAGCTCAGAAGAACAGTCCAACGACATCACTGCTCAACAGGGGAGTCCAGCTGGACTTTGTCTGGGCTCGGCGGTTTATTAACCCTAGAACTTTCATCTAGGACCCTTCGCGTAGTCGAAGTAGTTTGACCGTGATAGAGGTTTTCGTCAAGTCTGAATCTCTCGTCGCAGTCACCGTATGAAGGCCCCCGGCCCTACGTAACGGCTCGCCAGAACTCAAATGATGCCTACGGTGCCAGCCCTGTCTTGACGAGCGATTGAAATCTATTTTCATTTCCGCGGGCGATGGTTTCACCAATACACGCTATTCAAAGCGCCTCATAATTCCACGATTGGATCTAGAGTGTACATTATAGTGTATGATCTTCTCTCCTCGCCTGCGTTCACTTCGCCTCCGCGACCGCACCGCACTCCGCGCACTTGCGGATGGACTCGTTCGCCATCCAGTTCTGGATGACAGGTTTCAGCTGCGTGCCGAGGTCGGTGCAGTGGAACGCATCCTCGCGAATGATCGTGGGCGCCGAGTGTGCGCCAGACTTGCAGTACCAGCGCAGGCGGTCTACGTCCGCACAGTCGCGTGAGCGGCGGCAGAGCAGACAGCGCGCGCTCGGGGACGGAGGTACGCACCGATGGAGCCCTCTGGGCGCACGCGCTCAACGACGATCCCGATCGTGTTCGCGAAGCGCACAGGGTTGTGAGGTGTGTTTGCTGGTGTAAGTGTGGAGTCAGCCCACTACACGACTCGACCGGGGCTGGGGCATACCTGGTAGCAAGAACATCTCGCCCTCCTCGATCGGGATATCCTTGAACTCATCGCCATCAACGACCCGGAGGAGCATGCCGCCCTTGTATTGATAGAACCATTCCTGCGTGCGCACTTAAGTCGGTGATCGCCCTCAGGGACGGGATATGGCAGGTGACATACCTCAGTCTCATTGACGTGGTAGTCGTTACGTTCGTTGGGGCCGCCGACGACCATTATGGTGTAGTCCTTGCCCGAGTACACACAGAAGTTGTTCACCGGCGGTTGTAGCAGGTGGCCGTTCTCCGAGAGCCATTTGGGAAAGTTGAGCGGGGATGCGAGAGGCATTCTGTTCGTCGTAGGGTGTATCGGTACGGGGAAGGAGAGATGACAGAAAAGTGGCTGACTCCGCGGGCTAGGTCTAGGGGCGAGGGGACGACATTACTCAGGCCTCCGGCAACTCCCGCAGAGGCTGGTCACTGTGGGCATTGCGGCGTGATTTCGGCGGCGTACGGGAGTGGGAAGAATGGAGACCATTGGTTGGGTGTGAGCTGCGCAAACGACGAGCATGCGATAGCGTTTTGGACTAAGTACTAGCGGAAGAGTAGACGGGGCTACTATAGACCTCAGTCGTCGGAGGCAAAGGAGCGGAGAGGCATCGGGGGGAAGAGCGAAGCGAGATCACGTGCTGCGTATCCCCAGACGCGCGGACGCGTCGCGCTCGGAAGGACCGTGACCGTGCTGTGGACTAGTACCCGCCACTAACGTCTATCCTCTTGCCACTCGTCTTGCTCATCCTTACAAACTCGCTCGTACAAAGCTGCGTCATGCCTCCGAAAAAAACCAACAAACCGACTAGAAAGCCAAGTGCAAGTTCTACGAAACCAATTCGTTTCGACCGTCGAGAGGATGCACCTCCGCCAACAAAGAAGCTCAAAACCAAGCCACTTATGTCGGTAAATATCTGTCTTCCACACACCGCGTCCCTCGTACGCTGTAAAACATGCGTTAATACATGAAAGGCTTTAGCTCGCACATCCACCTATGTTTGATCTCAGTGGCATCCAAGCGACGAGCACTTTCAAAGAAGCCAAAGGAAAGGGGAAGGAGAAGGCTGGAAACCAGGGTGTTCAAGTAATCGGTGAAGGAACAGGTGAGTTGTGGAGCTGCTGCGCACCCACGTCAATAATGTTCGACGATGGTTCCAGACGACGGACTTTGGGTCGACATCTACGAGCCCTCCAGCGAAGTGCGTCGCCAAGTGTTTTCGAGTGTCGTGGCCTTACCCTCCATCAGGAGACTCTGGCTGTGCACAAACGGAAGGTTCAGGAGGTACGACAATGGCTCGTAGAGGCTTTCGAAGGCGGCCCATCAGGCAAGCTCAAGAAATACCGTGTACGATTGTCATGCCCTGCGAGCCCTACGCTGTCCTGACGTAATGTTTGTCTAGCGCATCCTGGTTCTCACCGGTCCCGCTGGAACTGCCAAGACTGCAACAGTACGCGTTCTGGCCGCGGAACTTAGTGTCGAAATTCTTGAGTGGAGGAACTCAATGGATGAACAATTCAGTCGCGCTGAAGAGGGGTGGAATGGGATCGAGTACGAAGGCCTCTCCGACAAATTTCGTACGTTCATCATGAGAGCCTCAAGTTGTCGCCCCATCTTTGCGTCCCCTTCTCCACACGAGTCACAATCAACGCAAAGTTCTCGCTCATCCCTACCTCTGCCATCAACCGCGAGCTCGTCTGCTTCGGGATCCTCCTCAAGGAGGCAGGTCATCCTCCTCGAAGATTTGCCGAACATCCTTCATCAAGGCACTCAAGAATCCTTCCACAATACCTTGGAAGCATTCGTCTCCTCTTCTGACAACAATGTCGCCCCCATGATTCTCATCATCAGCGACGCAGGCCTGCGTGGGGAGGATGGAGAAGGTGATGGCTCTCGTTGGAAAGGTCGAGCCAGGGACGCTGTAGACGTTCGTAGCGCATTGCCTCACAGCCTCCTGAGCTCTCCCTTTGTCAGACAAATCAAGTATGCACCGTTTTCCCATCGTTTCTAACTATGCTGACGTCAAGGATAGTTTCAACCCGATCGCTGCTACCTATATGCGCACCGCGTTGAAGGGTATGCTTGACCAACACTTCTCTCAGGTACACGCCGTGGGCACCCGCCCAACCAAGGATGTCCTCGACCTGATCGTCGATTCCTCGCACGGTGACATTCGAAGTGCTATCATGGCTCTGCAATTTGCGTGTACGGCGGAACAACCGGCGAAGACTGGCAAGAAGGGCGCAAAGAGCAAGGGTCCTTCTGCGACGACGATGATCGAGGCTGTGACGCGCCGCGAACAAAGCCTGGCGCTGTTTCACTTGCTCGGGAAGATTATGTACAACAAGCGTGTGTTGTGCTCATGTTTCGCTCCATGATATCATGCTGAGATCGCGTCCTTGTAAAGGAAAGGGAGACCCACCAGCTCCATCTGCTTCTGCGAAGGACATCAAGCGAGACCGGGAGAACGATTTGCGACTCAAAACCCCTCCCTCGCTACCGCCTCATTTGCAAGAACACGAACGAAAACCTAGCCGTGTCGACGTTGAGGTACGCATACATAGTTAACTCACACGTCCAGCTATACTCATCGATATTGAACAGATGTTATATGCAGACAGTCCAATCGACGCGTCACTTCTCTCCCTCTACATACATCAAAACTATACCCAATATTGCGATACCCTCGACGAATGTGACGCGCTCATTGATTCCCTGAGTTGGGTCGACGCCAGCGGCGGTGAGACGGTATGCGCATATATGCACGGCCTCAATCAACGATCCGACTGATATAACCCCCTAGTGGTATCAAACGAATCCGCATCAGTTTCACCTCGTCGCACTTGGGACTCTACATGCTCTTCCTAGCCCGGTCCCACGGAGAAACCAGAAACCATTCAAACCCGCTTTCTTCGAAAACCTGAGCCAGACACACAGAGCGGAGGACGCCGTGCGGGACGTGCAAGCGTGGCTTCAGCAGGTATGTCGCCCCAGCCAAAGTCAGAGGTATTAGCTCAAGGTGTACTCTTCACCCCAGCTAGATAGTGGGCCCGTTTCGACATGGCAGCAACGGGAGATTGCACTGGAGATAGGGGCCGTTTTACGTTGTAGCGACGGCTCTGGTACGTCCTACCGGTCGTTCTGGTGGTCTCTGACCATTAACAGGCACCACAGATCGATATGCCCAACGCGTCCCTTCAGCACATCACTCCTTCTCCCGACTCCAGTTCTCAGCGGCCAGTGGACGCCTTGCAGAGTTGGGCGAGGACGAAGACGAAGGAGTTGACTCCGCTGTCATCGAGCCGGAAGACCGGCCACGCACTACGCGTGCCGAAGAGCCGACAGATCTACCAACAGGCGCCGCACTCTCCGACGACGACATCGAAGACTGGTGATCCGTGTCTGTCTTGAATACAGCAATACAAGACATTCCTGCACGTCCGTACACATCCTCGATCGTCATCTACCTTCTTCTGACTAGTGTTACAGGGCCATATCCTCCCTTATCCTGTGTAGTCGCTGTGGCACGTCACGCATTCTACCCTGTGCACCCTGACCTTCCAACCTCTCAAGGCGGTGTATCCGACTAGCGAGCTGGCGAACTTGACCGTCTCCTCTCCCAAGTCTTCTTCCGGCACCTTCACGACAACGCTCCCTAGCCTCTGGCCCCTCTCATCCCTCTCCCTCACCCACGCGCCGAACTGTCTTGCACACGCCGCCCAGTCGTACACGTCGGCCGGCGGCGCTACGACACATGCGGTGAGTTGCACCAAGTGCGGCAGCAATTCCACATTGGCCCGCATCGCTTCCACGACGTCCCCAAACGCATCGATTCCGCCTACAGCAAGACCCCCGACGGCCGGGCACGCCCTGAGCATCCCCGCCCACTCTCGTGCATGCGGTACTCCGAAGGGCACCGCGCTGACCGCGACGTGTAGTTCGAGGAACACTAGCCGGCTCGCGTCGATGAGGCGCGGCATCTCTCGGACGACGTGCACTGCGAGAGTAGGGTCCGTGCGTAGTCCTGGAACGATCGGTACTGCGAACTCCCATTGGTCTCCGGTCAGCTGCACGTCCGGGAGGCCGCCGCGGGCGCCGAGGCGGAGCGCGAGGCCAACGGTGTTCGCAAGCACGGGGAGTGCGGTGAGACGGTTGGGAGGGAGGACGTCTAGGGGCAAGATGGGGAGGCCGCCGGACACGTTCTCGTCTTTGTCGATGTCTTCGTAGCGCACGGTCATCTCGAACGACATGTTTGGAGAGAGCTTGAGGCGCGCGAGAAAGGCGGGCAGCGAGGTGGCTTCCCCGTCGATGATCAACCGCGTTAAATTCGGGAATTGGAGGGCCGTTGTCGAAATGTCCTGGGTGTCGACTGGTGGTTCTTCTGGTATCGCGCCCTCAAGAGAAAGCAACACTGCGCTGGCGCACGCTGCGAGGAGCTCGTAGAAAGTCCCGCTCCGAGCCCTATACGCATCCGCGAGATTGCTCAAGAACACGTCCTGTACTCCGACCAACGTCCCGGTCGGGCGCACAACGATCCCATGCGCCTGCAGCTCGGTTACGTTCGGCATGCGTTCCGCATCTAGCATCAACTTCTCCGCAAGTGCGATCGACCCGCACCACAGCTGCAGTACCTTCAGCGCAGGGCCGGCGCCATCCAGGATTGCTTGTACCGCAGTGGCGTCCTCCTCGTCGAACATGATCGACAGGTGCTCGATGCGCCCCGCGTGAGGCGCGACGAGCGCGCACGCCTCCGCGCCGTCTATGAGCGCGTCTGTGCCCGCGATGGACACACTCAGGTCGGTACGGTCCCCCGCTCGCGCGAACATCGCCTCGATCGCCTCGGGGGTGCAGTGCCGCTGCGAGATGTCGATGCACCGCCAGAGGGCGGACGCGGCGAGCGCGGTGGCGCGCCAGTGGCGGCAGACCCAGGAAACGCGCATCCAAGGCGCGTGGAAGCCGTGCCCGCTCGAATGGACGCTCGAAGCGCACTCTTCCTGGTGGTCGTCGTGGAGCAAGCGGAATATCTTCTCCAAGATGTTGGAGGGAAACCCTGCCACTAGACGTTGGGCCGCTGCCGTGAAATCACCGTCAGGTGCCTGGGAGGCGCGATACACTGGAGCTGCTTACGTTCACGGTGGCTCTCCGAGTCGCTCATCTGTTTTTTCGTTCGATGGTGACGGGTAGTGGGAGCGAAGCTGTGAAGGCAAGGGCGAGGATTCGCGCGTCTTGTACACTCCTGTCGACACAAAGGCTCACAATAATTCTCAGGCATTCGGCCCTTTCTCGTTTGTTGCCAAAGCGCGAGGAGATGTGTATAAAGCTGTTACGCGGATGACGTAATACGAAACAAAGACTTCAAGTTCCTCGGCATTGCCACTGGTACCGATACTAACACAAATGGTTACAGACGGGGAGGGGGAAGTGTCAAGGGCATATAGTACATTAAGGATGCCATAGGTATTTTTTCATACTATGTAAACTTCTCCAAAGGAACATGGAACCCAGCATTCGATTCGTATGGTAGCTAGGCCAATTCGGCGATAGAACGCATCTTCACAAGCTTGATTTGACGGAGATCTACATGCCACCAGTGCCAGGCCGAAGACAGCATGCAATCCCTTTTGCACACCTACTAAGACCACATCTTTTATCTTCCGCCCCGAAAACTCTGAGGAATCGCGGGTCAAGTGTCCAATAGCAAAGTAATCGCCTTCAGATGGTGTAGAGATGGGTGAAGGCTGCGGTACACCAGGACTGGAAGCTCCATGATAGTGATCATTCGTTGTCATTAAGTTGTCCTCCGCCTGCGAGTCTGGATCCCAAATAGCGACCATCGTGCCGGCATGGAGCACCAGCAACCCCGAAGTCACCTCGCCGTAAGGGTTTGTGTCTCGCTTTAGGGTAACCTCACAGCGCACAACGGCGCAAAACGTCGCAGCGCCATCCGCCAACCGAACACCGCGTGGGGTATACATGGCACCATTGATGGCCGCCCAACTCCAAGACGGGGCTCTATAAACGGGGGGTAGTGCGTGAGGACGGTGGGGCCCGGCCACATCCTCAGGCTCACGCTTGTCCGATTGGCGCCATAAAAGGGCTTCGGGAAGTTGATGGGACCATAATCCCGCAACATATCGGCTTTGTGGCCAGACTTGTTGGAACTGCTCAGCGACACCCGCAAAAGCGACAAGCTTGTCCTTTTCTTTCGTGAGCAGGCGGAGGGTGTAATTCTCTACGACAAAATCCCAATCCAAAATTAGGTCCCTTTCCTCTTGCTCTGAGCGGCTGGTGAGACTGGTATTCGCGAGAACGACGTCAGAGAGGCGAGGATAGAGATCTGGGAGGCCGAGGGGAGAGCCATTGACGTTAACCCGTTCCGTCTGGCACTCATACTGCAGTGCGTGGCTGCAGAAGAGTAGGCGGCGCGGTGAGAGTACACGCTCTTCGAGGCACCATGCACGCTGGTCTACCGGCTCGTCCAGCGTTGGCCAAGCGGCGTACGTGCGGTGGAGGTGCGCGGTGCCCAACTGTCCGTCAGAGCACCAGAAAGGTAGCGTGATGGGAGGATGGTAGAATTTTGGTGGGTCGTGCAAGAAGCCCTCGCTGGCACGCTCTGCGCTAGCTGCAACGATAGTCACGTATGCGTTTCGGAAGTAAATTCGAATTCTTTCTATCTCGCGGCCCTTGTCGTCGGCCGAGTCTTGCATGATACAGAAAGAGTCTACCCATAGATATCGGAGACCGAGACGACTAGTGACGTTGATAGCGTCTCGGATTGTTTGCGGGATATAGCGGAGATCAATGAGACTGTGATAGTCACCGATGTTCTCGGCTGTGGTTCGATGAGGCTGGATTTCACCCCAGACGTAGCTGAGAGCGACATAGAAAGCCTCCATGGATGGTTCACTAGTCATCAAGCGCGGTTTCATAGGGTTTATGCAGTCCAACATTCGGGTTGGAAGGCGGGTCGGGATTGGATTAGGACATGATTTGTGGGTGGAGCAAGCTTTGATACACCTCAGAGCGTGAGCAGAGTTCGCGTCTGTGTCGGTCGGCATCGGTAACCCCCGCGCAAGGATGGAACTAGAAGAGACATTATCTGAAAACACGTTGAGCTTGGTATTACGATGAAAATGTGACACTGAGCGATTAAACGCGAACATACCTACGGTACAGACCGTGTGATCTTGCGACTCCGACACGACTGATCCATCATCGAAAGCGAACGTTAAGACTTCAAAAGGAGGTGCAGAGTACACTCCTGACACCGACCGCAACCCCACTGTGATAAGAAATGCGCTTTGTGGAGGAACCGGCTTCTCGATTTGGGTTTGAATGATGACATCGTGCAACATGCGGCAGAAGTGGCATGCGTTGGCGGCCTCCTGAAGTTCAGCCCATGGTGGTGTTTTGACCTTGAGGCCGCCCAATTTATACCATTGAGGCTCGTTTGAAGGTATCCGCCTCATATCAGAGAATCCTTCCCTCGTGAACACTGTTGCCCAGCACCACTCGCAGACCAGACCCGTCGCGCAAGCTGCAGGCTTTGAGGAAGGTTTAAGATGCCAGTTGTTTATTGGACGATGTGATTCACTTACACCAACACTTACATGCGTCATTCGGATTTTCTTTCTTTCACTGGCAAAGTGAAATTGATGACCAGACAAATTCAAGTTCCTAGGTTCGTCGACCCGGGAGTGTGCGGATTTCAAAGCGGGCAGGAAATGGGGTCGGACCAATGGCCCAAGTGACCTAATAACCTTAGACCACACTTGCAGCGTTTGAGAACAGGTAATTACGAAGCAGCAAAGTGCAGAAGGGGAACCAGTTGTTGACAATGTACGCGTACTTACGTATGTAAGCACCCGCGCACACTCAGCTGGTCCGTGCGTGCGCGCTTCTGGAGCATTGGTCCGTGGGAAACTTCAAGCTCTTCACAGTCAAGTGGCCCTAAACATACGAATACTACTGTAGCTTAAGTCCTGGGCTCAGGGGACTGGCAGTGACATAGAGTCCCCGCCGCGTCAGCGCAGATACCCTGAGGGCCAGGCGCAAAGAGTGAATTCACTACACTCGACAGAGTCGGTCTCAATCGGAGTCTCCAGCGGCAGCTGTTTGGCTGATCGGATTATATCGACTCCGCTCTGCACTGCCAGCGAGCAGATCGCTGAAGTACTAGAACGGTACATGTTCAGTGGACAGTCTTCCCCTCTGGAATAACACCTTTGTCCCCCCTGCTACGCAGCATGCCTAGTACCGCCCTATTGCTCAATCCAAACTGTCCACAGCCATTGGCGAGGCTCGAAAGTGCTGAATAAACAAGAGTGAGCGGCCTAACTCCCCAATTCACAAATGCACCATAGAAATCATACTCATTTGGTACGCCTGGGCTGGGGGCTAGCGGAGCTCATTCGGTGCGTTTGTAGTCGGCAGTGCAACCTTGCTCTCCCGTCCAGCAAGGTTCTCTTTTCTCTACGTCCCGGATATCGCCAGCTGGACTAGCGGCGACGAGAGCTGCAGTGGTTCCGACAACGACAAATACCATGGCGAGCTGCGTGAGGAACGTCGTGGGGCGCATAGTGAGCTGGTATAGTGGGCGAGAGTGACTAGTGAAGAGCAGAGGTGTAGGCGACTTCAACGACGAAGCGAGTAGAATGCTGCTCCTGTTCGAATAGCAACGGTTCAACTGCGGGGGGCGCGTGATGTTGGGGAAACAACCTCAGAGTCACCCCTTAAATAGCTCAGCGCACAAGCTACTGATGAATCTGTCCTTGTACTAGTTCGGCTTGAAGCCTTCATAGTTCTTCTAGCGTGGCGGATTTCTGTAGTTTCGATGAACCACGTTCTATCGGCCCTGACCGTGTAGCGGCCCGTGCGTCTAAGGGCATCAGTCAAATAACAATTCGCACGATGTATTGACGTTATTCAAAATACCGGAGGGTTATTCGCCGACATTAACGTCACGCTTGATACCCATCCACACGGAGTAGCCTAGGCACCTATCTGAGAGAACAAGGGCACTCTGCCTGTTGCTTTCAGCAACAATTACCGGGCCTTAATTCTTGCTTAGGGCTGAGCGCCAGCGCAGGAAGATCTTTGTGATGAGCGCGTGGTTCGTGCACGTAAGGGACGCATGGAATGCAAGTGCCATCCGGGGAGAAGTAACCAAGGTAGCGCACTGAGTTTGAGGAAGCTCACTAGTGCAAACATCATGAAGCGTCGCCATGACGCGCAACGGTCCTGTCTAGTCCTCGTCCAAATCCACCAACGCCTCTTCCAAGCCAACAGGTCGACCGAATGCAGCGACCTCTGCCTTCTCCAAGTCGTCATCGCTGTCAGGGAACTGCAACGGGGATCCAGGATCTCCGACCGAGTCGTCATCGAGGTCCACGTCACCGCCATTGGCAGATGCCTCTGGCCGACGGACACATGTCCTCTTCTTTCCGGGGCGCGGACCGAGCTCTATTGTACGAGCCGTCTGCAGCGCCGCGAGTGTGTCCAACTGCCGAATTTTAGACATCAGCGCCCGCCGCCCAGTGCGTGTTCAGGAACGCCCACCTTGTTCTGCACCATCGCATCCTTGGCCGGACGCCCATCTTTCCCTGTAGGATCGAAGCCTAGTTGCTTGATTAACTCCGCGGAGTAAGCGTTCTTCCTGGGTTTGCCCTCCTCCTCCTCCTCCTGCTTCTCCGCCGATGTCGTACGGGCCATGGCCTCAGCGTCTTGTCGCTGCTTGCCCTTCGCCTTGCTCCCCTTTGGTTCCTCTTTCTTCTTTGAGAATTCCCTGGCGGATGCGAGCGCGCGTGTGCCCGCCTTGTCGCGGGCGAGCAGCCGTCGGAGCGCCTCGTCCGCCTCCTTCGCGGCGACCTTCCGCGCCGCCCTCGCTTGCGCCTCGCGCCCGACGCTCTCTCCGATATACATCTCTCGGGGATCCGAGGCAGAACCTGAGACGACATGGCCGCTGACGACATACGTCGCGCCGACGCCCGCGTTGCTGCGCTCAGGCTTGAGGCCCCACTGTCGCGCCGGGTCGTACGCCGGCTTCTTCTTGGCGCTCGAGGACATGCCGCTCGTACTAAGCGACGTGCGTTAGTCGGAAACAAGTTGGGAAGACGCAAGTCAGAAACGTACCCTACGGCGAACTCGGGACGGGCTGCGCGCCGGTGTTCGATGGCTGTCTGGATGTGGTACTCACAGACGTCACTGACGCGCTTGTCGCACCAAGATGTGCAGCGAGAGCCGTCGCGCTTCATCGCCTTGCAGCGGCCGAGGTCTTGTGCGTATCCAAGGACTGCGATTGACGCGTCCGACTCGGGTGTGAGCGCGAGGATATTCTCCGTTGGGTGAGGTTTATCAGCTGCCCGCTGAAGAGGCAAAACGTCAGAGGAGCACGTCAGAAATAGACGAGTGGAAACGATGTACACACCTGAAACGGCTTAAGGATCTTAGGGTTCAGCAACGCGACTACGGCACCTTCGCGCAATTTCGACATGCGCTCGAACGCGCCGCGGCTCCCGCCTCTATAGACCTTCTCCTTTGAGCCGTCTGCCTTGACGACGATGTCGCACGTGTCAGACTCAAATAACAGCAGTGAGAGGAATGCGTCGCCACGAATCTTCGCCTTGCCTCCATCCGCGGACCCGCCTCGGGAACGGCAGCCGAAGTCGATGAGCCGCAGGTTGACGTACTTCTTCCCTCCTGGCTTGGCGCCCTCATCTTTGGGCTTCTGCCGTCGCTGAAACGGCCGTGATGGGCCAGCTTGGGCCGTGGGCGGGGCGTCGAGCGCGGAAAGGGAGTCCATATGGTCTTCATCCTGGCCGGGTTTATCGTCTCGGGTGACGGCAGCGGGCGCCTGAGTGTACCTCATGGGTCCGCGCTCGGCCACAACTGCGATAGTAAGCCAGTCGCCACAGACAGGAACGTCATACCCTTGCTTGTTCGGCAAGAGGCGGACGACGGAGTAGAGCTTTGACGGGGACAAATAATATCGCCCGCGAAGGTAGTCCTGGAAGTCTTCATGAGGGGTTGATCGAGACCTGAAATATCTGTAAGCATCGAATACGGACATTGTTTGGAGAGACAGACTCACGCTAGCCGGATGCCAGAATTCGGTTCGAGCCGTTCGAAATGCGGATCGTCAAAGGGCGCTTTGTGCTCCCGTGGACCGAGGGTCAACTCTTCGATTAGGGCTAGGTTTTCGTCTCTGATGTGCCCTTCAGCAGAGCTAGAAGGGCCGGCGACAGATGGAGGTGGTGCTGAAAACGCAGTTGAACGAGCGACGGTCTCAGAGGCCGAGGATTTGCCTTTCAGGTTATGTGCCTGTGCAAGTTTCTGCAAGACAGTAGAAGGCTGCTGTGGTGGTGGATTTGTTGGTGCCCTTTCCTGCTTGAGGGGAAAGGAAGGTTGTACTGGTTTGGGAGCCGTTTGAGGGGGTGGTCGCGGTCGTGAGGCTTGTTTAGAGCTGTGGCCTTCCGTCTTCTTCTTTTCTGTCAAAAGATTACTGACATGTATGCGGAGGCCATTACGAGATAAACCTACTTGAAGGAGTCTCCGGAACTAACACGCCGGGTCCCGGTCGTTTACGAACAGGTGACGGCGGGTCTTCAGGAGGTTGTGCCGCCTGTGGGTGGTCGAGCTGAGCTTGGAGCAGCGCGATCTGCCTCCTGATCTCTGCCTGTCGTTCTTCCTCTGCGAGTTTCCTAGTAGATGCGGAATCCATGACTACAAGCGACTCTTAGCCCAGCCCGCGGTGAGCCGTCTCGAGACCGATGGTGCGAACGGAGCGTGAACGGTATACGACAACACGACGCGACTCACGTGTCAGGCGCCCGGACGCGTTATTTGGCCGTATTTGCGTAAGCCGATCAGCGAGCGCTTGTCAATTATTGATTTTTCACAGCGCTTCACCTCGGTCTGATCTCAACATAATCTTCAAACGTTGTGCTCGTCGTGAAAACAGAGGTGTAAGTCTCGGCAAGAGGTTCATGATCATGACATTGTCATTGAAAAGTATCTCGTCTGGTTTTGCTTCGATACCATTATGATGCTAATATCGTTTAGCATCGTCCGAGTCGGCAGCGTGGCGCCTTGAAACAGCGCAGTTTAGGCGGCCAACGGAAACCGTGGCTCGGCGCGGCCCATGAGAACCCCGGACGTTGACGCCAGCCATTCGCGGCTTCAATAGACATTACCCTACATTACCTCTTCCCAGGCTGTTCACTGCGAATTCGCTGAAGCCCCTCGTCGACTTGACCATCCCCTCTCGTAGATTCACTGCTTGCCAGACCTCGCGCTCTGAACGTTTGGCGGCAGGCTGTCACAGGCAAGTACGCTAAAACTGCCGAGCCGGGTCGGCCGAAGTCTGACGTATCTGCAGGTTCTGCCGTCGCAGCCGCACGGTGCACGATGTGGCTTCTGGATACGGAGCACATATCCCTCAGATACTTTGACAAGCCCCCTTCTCGTTACGCCATCTTATCGCATGTCTGGCAAGACAACGAGCAAGGGTTTCACAGCACCGGCCCTTACTACAACGCGACGCCCAAAATCAAACAGTGTTGTCATCATGCGCGTCTGCAGGGCTTCCAATGGATCTGGGTCGACACTTGCTGCATCAACAAGTCGAACAGCGTCGAGCTCTCCGAGGCGATCAACTCCATGTACAAGTGGTACGCCGGCGCGACGGTCTGCTTCGCCTACCTGTACGATGTCAAGATCGGGGAGAACCCGACAACACCAGGCTCCACGTTCAGGCGCAGCGTGTGGTTCACTCGAGGATGGACGCTGCAAGAACTCATTGCTCCGAAGGCCATGGTATTCTTCTCCGGAGACTGGAAGTTCATCGGAACCAAAGATTTCTTAGCCGACCTTCTCGAGGACATTACGGGGGTCGATGCCGGCGTCCTCACCTCCCGCACCTCCCTCTCCTCTATTTCCGTCGCACAGCGCTTGTCCTGGGCCGCTGAGCGTAACACTACCCGAGTAGAGGACGCGGCATATTCGCTCATGGGTCTCTTCGACATCAATATGCCCACCATCTATGGCGAGGGGCCTCGCGCATTCCGACGGCTGCAAGAGGAGATTATGCGGACATCTCCAGATCAGACCCTTTTCACATGGGGTCCTTCCCTCACGCTGCCCACCCTTTCGCGTTCTCTAGGCAACACCATCGACGTCTCAGCAAGTGTACGGTCAAAGACGCCTACGACCATATACTCCTACCTGTTAGCCTCCTCCGCTGGTTCCTTCCTGGTACCCCACAAGACGCCGACCCCCATCTCTATATCACACCCCGACTTCACCGCGTCGCTGAAGGCTTTTAGCGCGAGTGATGTGTACGGAGGAGGATTAATGGGCGAGGTATGTCTCAATGCTTCACGTTCTCTCCTGGGGTTGATGCTGATCAATGCACAATACCTCAGACAGGGGCAATACCTGAGTTCTCGCTGACAAGTTACGGCATTCGCGCGCATCTACCACTCGTCCGCCTTCCGTCCCAGCTCATAAACGTCGATCTTCGTCGAGTGGGAGAGTATGCGGTCGCCCTTCTCGCCTGCCAGATACGGGGGTACGACAAATCCTTGTTTGTGGGTCTTGTCCTCCGCCGTTCGCCGGGTTCGTACCTCTACCGAGTAGGCGCGCACTTCAAGGGAGCCGGTTTTGTTCGCTACCTCGCCATGGATCCCAGTGATCCTGCCACCAAGGAACTTCTAGGACTACGGCCCGACGCTCTACCGACATATCGCTGGACCGACTTGTATATCGGCCAACCTACAGGCAGCTCCGTCGTTCTATCCGCCCAGCCCACCTCGCCCCATCCCGACACCGGTAAAGCTCAATACATCGTCATTCCCGGCTGGTGCCTGGTTGCATTACGCGAGCAAGGTTTCGACTTCACGTCCATGCTGGACCCCTACCTCCCTAGGCTCATTCGCCGGCCATGGACCCGTGATCCTTTATTCGTATTCACCCACACGGAAAAAGGAGAGCAAATCCGGATCCACGCAGGCTGGTGTGAACGCGACAATGGATTATGGATCTCAGTCGAGTTTGTCGACCTCAACAAATACGTAGCGGCGCAAGCAGAACCGACACATGCCGATGAGGACGGGAGCGCTGCATGCTCTCTTGCCCACGTGAAAGATTGGAGTCGCAACGTGCCCACTGCGCCTGGACGTAGAAGGTCTATCATCGACTCACCCCCGGATCGCTTCGCGCTCCGATGGACGCGGCATCGTATGTTCACTGTTCTCGGCCGAGCAGTCCGGCTCTCCCTCGTGGACCCAGGTGCCGACCGCCTCGACGACATCGATGACCCTCGTGACGAGCTGTGGGTCCTAGGAATCGAAGCTGTGTTCCCGTGGAAAGAACAGCCGATTCCAACCTCGAATCCCCCTCCCCTCAGTCAAGAACCCCAAGTTATCCTTCTCCGTCGTCCCAACCCTAGCATCCTTGGCTACCAAGGGGACGGCGACTTCAAGTGCATCTTCCCTTGTGGGACGCCGCATCAACCCCGCTCCGTCGACGCGTCTCAGGGGCAGATGTTCGTCTATCACAGCGCGCGGCGGCACGAGGAGGTCCGCATACATGTCGGGTGGTGCGACCATGGGCGTGGTCTATGGGCGTGTGTCGAGTTCGTGGACACCACGACGAATGGCGCGCGCTGCGCCGAACCCGTTCACGACGATACCGCGCTCTCAGCGGGTCTACGTGTAACGGGCTGCCCTTTCACCCACGTCAAGGACTGGGAGATCGCTATAGATCGGCCTGGTGGTGGTAATGACGCGAGGCCCGACACCGGTCTAACTGTGGCCAAAAGCGCCTCAACATCATTCGTGCGGTGTCGGACATTCTCGTTGCTTGAGCGGACAGTGCGGCTTCGACTGTCTCGCGAGCCCGTGCAAAAGCCCGCAGACACTTCCGTGTCGATTGGTGAAGAGATGTGGGTGCTCGAAGTCGAGTTCCCCTCCGGTTGGAGGAGCGGCATCCCTCCTATACCTCCGCCACGCTCTGCACCTCTTGAAAAGGTGGAGTTTCCTGAAGCGCCTCCCCTCGATCATTCCTCGTCCGAGAAGTCTTCAATATCTTCCGCGTCCGTTCGTGCTCGCCTATTGTGGAAGCGCCTTGTGCGCGATACCTTACGCGTTGGAAGGTCGTGATGCGTTTGCTTCATCCTTTCTGTTGAATGCGATATTTGGGATGTTTTTATTGCCTTACGTACCGTGCGCTTGGCGCTACTAATACATGCTCCTAATCTAGTCCATACCAGCGAGACCAATATTCCATGCTTGACGTAAATCGACCGATTTGCACCGGATCGTATCAGGCGTCTCGAGAATATCAGCACGTAACGATAGTGCACGTTCCTTGCGGATCTCGTATTGGTAGGAAATTGACGCCGGCGCCGTACCGCCTCCGAGTGCGCACTGTCACATACAAGGACGACTCTGTCTCTTCAACCACGTCAGCACAGGAGCTCCCTTCGGACCTAAGCACTACTCCCACTTCACTTTACCTTGTACGACGTTTAAAGGAGGCATCAGAGGTACTTTTGGTAACACATATAGGCCCAAAACGAACGTAATTTGCTGCTGACGGCGCTCAACAGATATCAATGTGGCTGTTGCGGACGAGCGACCTCACCCTCGTTCGCTTTGAAAGGCCGCCTGCTCGGTATGCGGTCTTATCCCATGTCTGGAGACCAAAGGAACATTCCTTTCAAGACGTGCATGAAATCCCAGAGAAAATTGCATCCCCGAACTCAAAGATCTCGAAATGCTGCAAGCTTACACGCCTCGAAGGCTTGGATTGGGTCTGGATTGACACTTGCTGCATCGACAAGACCAACAGCGTCGAACTCTCCGAGGCTATCAACTCGATGCATCGGTGGTACGCTAACGCGACGATCTGCTATGCGTATCTCTACGACGTCAGCCCTACCGAAAATCCCGCGGGTGTTGACTCCTCTTTCAGGAACAGCAGATGGTTCACTCGCGGTTGGACGCTACAGGAGCTCATCGCTCCAAAGGAAATAGCTTTTTTTGCCAGGGATTGGACGTTTTTGGGTACTAAAGAGTTTTTCGCAGGCTTGCTACACCAGATTACCAACGTAGACGTCGACGTACTACTTTGGCGAAGGCCCTTGGCCGCCGTACCAGTGGCGAAACGACTATCCTGGGCAGCATCCCGGGAAACAACCCGGATAGAGGATGAAGCATACTCGCTCATGGGCGTCTTTGATATCAATATGCCTGTTATCTATGGTGAAGGTCCGCGTTCGTTTAGAAGGCTTTACGAAGAGATAATACGCTTCTCTCTTGACCACACCCTCTTCGTCTGGGGCTCGGGGGTCTCTCTTCCTATCGCGGCTCTATCTTCGTTGAAGGACACCCAAGAATCCTTCCAAAACGCGTCTCTGTCTCATGGTGCTTCTTCACAACCCCTTCTTCAGGCAGCCTTTCGTCCCATTGCCGACCCACTGGTGACAATGCCTGCCCACGAAACGGACAGCTTCAGTCTTTTGCCGCCTTCTGCTCGTGTCTTCGACTCCTGGGGAACGCACAATTCCCCCAAACCATCTTCTCCCTTCGGCAGTTCATCTGAGCATTCGATCACACTGCAACACCGATCTCTCACGCAACTGCTCGCGACATTGTCGAAGAGCTCTGGCATGAATAAAGTAGCTGAGCTTTCCCCCGAGAGAAGCGTGAGTAGACGATTAGTAAAGTATGAATACACTTGAAGGCTAATCAACATCGTACAATATAGCCCCATACGCTGCCTGTACCAGAGTTTACATTGAGTACAAGTCACGGAATTCGAGCGCACGTGCCGTTGGTCGATCTGCCTCGCCATCTCCTCGATCCCCATTCTAGGAACCCAGAAACACACTTCTGCGTTGCACTCTTAGCTTGTCGAATGCCTTATCAGGCGTCAATGATTGTCGGCCTGGTATTACGTCGCTCCAAAGGATCGTACCTCTACCGGGTTGGTGCGTACCTAGAATATGGGTTTGTGCGTTACATCTCCCTGGAAGCAGATGACTCGCCACATGTCACGCAGAATCGGCCACAAATTGCATATCGATGGCAAGATATCTATATCTTCCAGTCCAATCATAGTTCTGAGCCACAGTACTCCCCTTCTCCCCTCTCCCACCGAATCAGTTCAACTCCGAGATACTACTTCGTCGTGGTTCCCCGCTGGGTGAACAACGATTTAATAGCACTCGGATTCAAGGCAGTACATCCGGACGCTATGCATCTCATGCGCTGCGTCAGTAATTTGGAATGTCGAACGTACGCGTTCTCCCACACTGATACCAATGAGGAACTCCGCATCCACGTCGGTTTGTGCTCTCTCGGACTATGGATCAACGTGGAGTTCGTCGATGCGAACAAAATCTCTGCCTTTGTGGATTCCATTCATACACCTGTCGACCGCACCCAGCCTCTAGACGGCATCGGCGTCCATGTCTGTTTGCCTCCCGCTCACGTCGCCGACTGGGACTCTACTGCGCCACCGGCGGATTCGGCCACCTTCTCATCCACACTGGACGGCTCTGGCCTGCGCTGGTCCTACTACCGCACGTTTACCGCGGTTGGCCGCAGTGTGCATGTGCGTGTAGCAGAGTGCCCGGTGGCGAGAGGACGGCCTACCGGCGGGAGCATGTGGGTCCTCGGCGTCAAGATCGCACTGCCCTGGGACGCGCAGAAGATCCCAGCCGAGAACGGGCCGGCCACGCCTCTGCCGTCAGAGCCACTTCTTCCCCTAGACCAAAACGCACAGCCCCGGCCGCGTGGGCCGCGGTGGATACGAACGGTCCCTGCTCTGCTGCGACGTGTATGGCCAAAACCCCAATCTCGCGGCTAAGGCGACGCACGCAGAAGCCTCGAATACACCGCCCGCGCCAACCGTCCTACCAGAAGCCTCGCGGACCTTATTCTACACTCACAGCCTCAAACCCTAATACATCGACAAATGCTGGCCAACCGCTTCTATTAACGGCGAGGCACAGGCGTGGTGGCCGTGGTGGCTCAGGCGTGTCAGGATCGTCGTCTGGATAAATCTCACCTCGCCGCTCTCCTGTCGATTTCCTTCCTTCAAATTCCTTCCCCCGCCACCCTAGAGATTCTAACTATCATTGCCAGGTGTGCCCGCTCCAATCATTCACAATTACTCGTAGCTGATGACAAATGCCACTAAGGCACTAGCATGTGGCTTCTAGATACAGAACATTACGCCATCCGCCACTTCGACGCTCCCCCACCTCGTTATGCTATCCTCTCCCACGTCTGGCGACACTCAGAATCTGAGCCCGAGTCCGACTTCCAGCAAGTCCGTGCATCCCGCTCCCCGCGCAGCCTCTCAGAGAAGATTCGTAAGTGCTGCCGGCACGCACGCCAGCAGGGCCTCCACTGGGCATGGGTAGACACCTGCTGTATCGACCGTACCAACGGCGTCGAACTCTCCGAAGCGATCAACCTCATGTTCGAGTGGTACTCGCACGCAAGCGTGTGCTACGCGTACCTGCACGACGTGGACACCAAGGAGAACCCCGGGGCAAAGGACTCAACGTTCCGGAAGAGCGCGTGGTTCACCCGCGCGTGGACCCTGCCGGAACTCGTCGCGCCACGCAAAATGGTGTTTTTTGCACGCGACTGGACGGTCATTGGGACGAAGGTGTTCCTGGCGGACGTCCTCGCGGATATCACGGGGATTGACGTCGATGTCCTGGCGTTTCGCGCGCCACTCTCGTCAGTGTCAGTGGCGACGCGCATGTCGTGGGCCGCCAAACGCAAGACCACGGTGGCGGAAGACGAGGCGTACTCGCTACTCGGGATGTTCGACGTAACTATGCCCGTCATTTACGGAGAAGGCCGTCGGCGGGCGTTCCGTCGTCTGCAAGAAGAGATCATGAAGTCATCACCCGACCAGACCTTGTTCACCTGGGGTCAATTCGCCACCCTTCCCGCAGCCTCTCGAACTCCTCGCTCTCTTGTTTCAGACGAATCGGGAGCCAACGACGTTACAGAATTCACTTCTAACACCAATCTGCTCTCAAAGCTGGACAAGGCCTGCAAGGATTCGCCGGTTTCAACGACCCATTCTCTGCCAAAGGACCCCTCGGACCGTTATGCGAACTTGTTGGCCTCTTCTCCGTCCGACTTCGCAGGAGTCCGCCCGCACTTGGATCCCTTCACGTCTTTCGCCTTCGACGGGGTAATGGTTCCGAAGGAGGGTACGAGCGAAGTAAGCGATTACACTCACCTAGGGATATTTTATAAAATCCGTTTGCTCATCGTCGGTGTCTGCAGGTAAATGCAGTGCCCGAGTTCTTCATCGATGGACGTGGAGTTCGGGCGCATGTGCCTCTTGTTCGAATCCCCTCTGAGCGTGTAATCCAGGCTAGCTCCTATGCGACCACTGCACACTTCCTGGCTATTCTCGCTTGCCGCAACGCCTCAGTTACTCCCACTACACCTCCCGCATCGATATACGTGTGTCTCGTGCTTCATCGTACGCAGGAATCACGCAACACCTACGAAGTTGGAGCCGACCTCAAGAAGGAAGGACATGTTCGATATATGGTGATCGACTTCTCCGACCCCGAGACAAACGCGTTCCTTGGTCTCGAGAAGCGTAGCCCCGTGTATCACTGGGAAGACATCACTATTGCACAGCCAATTACCCCTCCGACACCCTCTGTCCCTGCGGCGCCGACGTACACCGAAGGCCAAGGCTCACAGTCCGTTACCGTGCCGAAGTGGATTCTGCTGGCGCTGAATGAGCAAGGCTTCGAGATCGTTCACCCGGAGGGCCCTCACCTCCCAAAGCCAGTGTCAGCAACAGAAGGACATATGTTCGCGTTCAACGTCAGAGATAAAGGAGAAGAGGTCCGCATTCACACCGGATGGTGCGATCACGATAAGGGTCTATGGGTCTCGGTCGAGTACGTCGACATGGAGACACACGGCGCTGGGTGTGCGGAGCCAATTCACGACGCCCTTTCCGAGAAGGACGAGGACTGTCCCAAGGTGTGCCCGTATGAGCACGTTCGCGACTGGGCGTCAAGTTCGACGGCGGATAACGGTGCGAGCCTGGACAAGTGTGGCCTCAGATGGGCCCGATACCGCACGTTCGAGGGGTTTGGGCGCGTCGTGCACATCCGGGTTGTGGACGCCGGAGCCGGAGACGAAGATGAGGAGGATAATAGCGGACCCGCTAGTGGACTTGCTAAGCTATGGGTGCTAGGCATCGATGTCGACGCATCGTCGCACTGGGGCGGTACTGGACCGTGGCAGATCCCGCCGCCTAAGAACGGTGCTTCCCCGTTGTACCCTGCTCCGCGTAAACATTTCTTGAGCTGGCCTAGATCAATGAGGTGGAAGTCACCTCGTCGTTGGCGTTCCCCAAGTTCACAGGAGGCTATATGTTTGCAGACACGTTCGTCGGACTCGACCTCATCTCGTTAATGGGCGTATCAAGACTGTCGTGTATGTCGATCTGGGCTATTGAAACCTTTGTACACTAGTTAATAGATGTCTTTTCTTGAGTGAATTGAGTGAAAACGCTGGAGATCTGTGTGAATGCGCAAAGAAACAAGCGAGACGGCTGCACAACGGGAGTTGGAAAGACAGGACTCAGGAGAAGGTTCCCCACGCGCGGGCCGTGCACAGCCGTGCGCGCGTCACGGCTATACCGATTCTCACGGAGCGCCGGGGAATGCGGGGAGTTACGAGTAGGCGCGGAGGCTACTTATTGCCCGCGTCGAGGACGCCGTTCCTCCCCTGACCCCCGTTGGCTTACCACTTTCTCCATCGCAATGAGGTCGCCAGTAGTGCTCCTCGCGACGACCGCGGTGCTCTTCCCGGCGTACGCATTCCAGCTCCCATTCAACATCCAACTCCCCTTCTTCTCCTCGAGCTCAGAGACACCTCTCATCGCGCCGGTAGAAACCCCCGACGCCCCCGTCCCCAACCGCATTGCTATCGTCGGAGCGGGGGCAGGAGGGTCCTCGGCTGCATTCTGGATTAGCAAGGCGAAGGAACGATTCGGTTTAGACATCGAGATCGACGTCTATGACAAGAACGCCTACATCGGAGGACGTAAGTGTCACGTACAGCTTTCTCACTTCGTGGGCACACGTTGACGCGTGCTGGATGTCTTGCCAGGCAGCACAGTGGTCACTCCCTATGTCGATCTCAGTCCCATTGAACTTGGTGCGTCTATCTTCGTCAAGGCCAACAAAAATCTATGGCGTGCCGTGGACGAATTCGGTTTGGAGCGCATAAGCTTCGAGGACGAGAAGGATGTTACGGGTATATGGGATGGGCGGCAGTTTGTACTATCCGTGCGTTCGCTCCTCCTATGTTTCCATATGTTTTCTTGATATCCTCCTAGATGGGCGGATACAACTTCTATAGTGACTGGCTCGACAAGATCAAGATTGTATGGCGGTACGGCATCAAAGCCCCCTCGAAGACCCAAGCTCTGTAAGCGCATTCCCCGCACGTTAGCAAGCAGCAGCTCAACGCGCTCCGTATGGGGCATTTACAGTGTCCAAGAGATGATTGACCGGTTCCTGAATTTCTATCAGCCCTCTACCCCTCACTGGTCCAACATCTCGGAAGTTGTCACGCAGATGGATTGGGAAGATGTCGTTGCAAGTACCATGTCGGAATACCTCGACCTCCAGGGTGTTGACAGACGCTGGACTCGCGAGCTAGTAGAGGCCGCGACGAGGGTGAATTATGGTCAGGTAAGTGACAGTAACTCTATACAGGGCATCGACGTTTCATGTCTCGCCCATCTCTTCAGAATGTCGACAAAATCCACGCGCTTGAAGGCTTGTGCTCACTGGCAGCATCGGGTGCAGCCAGCGTGAAGGGTGGTAATTTCCAGATTTTCGAGCATTTCCTAGCCGCTTCGCAGGCTTCCCTGCACCTCAACACCACCGTGAGCTATATGAGCTTCTTGTTGTACGACTCAATAGCGCTGATGGATGACATGACAGGTCAAGTCCGTGTCTCGTACACCTACGGGTTCTTGGCTCATTGATTCGACGGCGTCGAAGAGACCCCGTACCTACCGCGCTGTTATCCTAGCGGCGCCTTACCACCAAACCGGCATCTCCTTCACGAGCGAGCCGCCCCTCGTCCACGTTCCTCCGCAACCTTATGTCCACCTGCACGTCACGTTGCTTACCACGACGTCGACGCAACCCAACTCCGAGTATTTCGGCCTCGGTTCGCACAAGAGCGGCACGCCCACAACTGTGCTTACGACCTTCGAGGGCATGCGTCAACGCGGCGAGCTCGCCCCGGAGTTCAACTCGCTGACGTTCCATGGCGTTTACGGGCGGTCTGAGGAGAACGCGACCGCCTCTGAGGGCGGACGGCGCTGGGAAAGCGACCTCGAGCCGCACGTGGTAAAGATCTTTTCTCAAGAGCGCGTTGAGGACGCGTGGCTCGAGCAGATGTTCGGGGACAGCATCACTTGGGTGCACAGGAAAGAGTGGGACGCGTATCCAGTGCTGCCCCCGACGACGGAGTTCCCATCTGTGAAGCTAGCAGAGGGCCTGTATTACGTCAATGCGTTTGAGCCGTACGTCTCTCTGCGTGTTCTGGCCACGAAATTTACTGACACTCCTTGCAGACTCATTTCTACCATGGAGACTGAGACTATCGCCTCGCGAAATGTCGTGGAATTACTCATGAAAGAGCAGTACGACGCTGGTCTCTGCCCGACCAAGGAAGCAAGTCCCGATGCAAACTCCACCCAAGCGCGCGACGACGACTTCGTCTACGGCTGGGACTGCTAGACGGAAGGTTGAGTCGACGATGGAGGAGCTGTTCTGTGAGCTTCAGTGTCTCGTGTTAGTGCTATGTTCCGTATGCTCGTGTTGTGTTGATATGCGTTCGCATTCAGGATGTTTGGATGTACATTATTGCTTTGAACCTAGTCTATGTATCTGCTTTCGATCTTCCGTTTGCGGTGCTTGCAACAGGGCGCGCCGACTGTCAGGGTCCGTGCGTAGCGTGACAAGCGCGTTCGCTAGCACGTGCTGTGACGTTGCGCGTCGCACTCACGACAGCAAGCGCTACCGCGTTCGGACAACGCCTCCAAGAAGACGCGAGCAACCAGTCGCTCAGAAGAATGTTACCGAACGAAAGTAGCTTTGCAAGAATGGAGCTAACACATAGCCGTTCCACGTGAGCAGTATGCGATCTTGTACTGTTGAACCAAACGAACCGAACATGGCGAATCTCCAGTCTAGACCGCAACGACATGCCAGCCTCCATCCCCTCAACATAGATGGCCATCCCGAACCCGTCCAGTCTCTCGCCACTTGGCTCTGTTCCACTTCTACCTGCTAGCTTTTGCTCCCTTGCTATATCGCCTCACTTGCACTATCATTATCGCCATGCCTTTCAAGTTCTTCGCTTTTCCCCGTCCGCGCAACATTACTATCGAGCAACCCAAATCGAACGTCGTCGCGGCCATCGACGAGGCCACTATTGTCGCCGCCCGTAGGACTACCCCCAGAAACGAGGACATCCATGTCCGCATGATCCTCGACGAGCACGGCAACCTGGTACGTGAATGTCCACACAGATCCTTGCGACACAGTCGCTCACCTAGAATAGGTTGTCCGTGAAGTCGAACACTTCCAACGTGTTGACGCCGCTCCGTCACTAGTCTCGTCATGCTCTGTGACACTCGTCAGCACGCCCACCATGGAAATCAAGGAGCCTGGCGATGCGGAAGATCTCAATCGCGAACCCGCTACCCTCTCGCCCACCGAGCCATCTCCAGAGCTCTCAGTCACCGAGACTAGTGCGGCTGACATTACCGCCCCTTCGCCGGAGCTGCTGTCCGCGTTCCAAACGGAGGTCGTCGACGAGCCCTCAGCATCGCGTGCTGCGCCCACCCAGATCACGACGAAGGACCTCCGCATCATCCGACAACTCGGCACCGGAAGCCAAGGCTCCGTTTTCAAGGTCGAATTCCGGACGACAAGCGCCCTGTATGCGCTCAAGATGATCCCGAAGCACACTATCCGGAGGTTCGACACGCGGGTGCACGAGGAGCAGGCGGTGCTGCGGAGCGTAGTGGGCGATGCGCGATTCCTACAGCTCATGGCGAGCTTTGAGGATGAGGATTATTTCTTCCTCATGACAGTGCGCCACCCTTTCACATGAGATCTCATTGAATGGTGCTGATCTTGCATTGCAGGAATTTTACTCTGGAGGCGATCTGAAAGATATCATGACATTGGAGGGACCCCGCATGCCGGAGTGGAAGGCGCGTATCTATTGGGCACAGATCGTACGTCTGCTTCTTCGTTTCTCTAGTGTCAGCCGCTCATGTCGATACACTTCCCTGCAGGTGACGATGATGAAGACGCTTCACGACAAGCGGATCATCCACCGTGACCTCAAGCCGGAAAACATCCTCGTCGACGCCGCCGGACAGCTCGTCCTCGCGGACTTCGGCACGGCTCGCGCTTTCGGTCTCAGTCCTGAGGAGCAGCCGTGGCGCCGTCTCGAGCGCAATCCAAGGACTGCCAGAGAACCGCAGGCCAACATCCAGGGTGACCGGACGATATCCGGGGTTGGGACGCCGCAATACATGGCACCGGAGCAGATCGACCCGACACTGGACGGGTCGTACTCGAAAGAGGTGGATGTATGGGCGGCCGGCGTGATTATGTACCAGACTATTCAGGGAAAGGTACGTGTCATGGTTTCGCCTACATGTCTAGAACGACGCTGATTGCGAGAACAGGCGCCGTTCGGGATTGACGATTGTATCAACATGGTGGACTTGGTTAGCTGTGTGCTCGATGGCGAACTTGAGTTCGATGAGGACGTGAGCGACGATGCACGTGACCTCCTCTGCATGGTGAGTGATTGGTCTTACCGCACCACGAGACAAAGTACTGAGCTGAGCACGTTATCTCAGATCCTTGTGAAGGATCCGAAGAAGCGTCCAACCTGGGAGATGATCATGGCTCACGCCGTCTTCGACGAATAGTAAGTCGGAGCTCTCCCTGCTCTGTCAACCACAATTGCTGACTCATGTGCGTCACAGCGACTGGGACGCTCCGAGGACAACCGCGCCTACTCCTATACTCGACGAGCGCGACCTCGATCCCGTAGGTCCCTCCATCCATCGTCCTCTCTCCATCGACTGACATTTTCCAAAGACACTCGAGGCATCCCACATTACCTTTGTGGACCCATATCCTAGCGGCGAGGGGCCTAACCCGTCCTTCGATTGGGTTTCCCCGGATCTCTTTGGTGCATTGCCTGACTCCGTCGCGACGAGCGACAGCGAATCGTCCGCCTCTCATTCCTCTCTTTCACCGCCCACTACGCTACCTTCCATGTGGTGGTCGAGTGGGCCGTACGAGGACGAGGAGGAACACGATGTTTACCCTGCTGCAACGTCCCTGCGGTCATACACCCCCACCGTGATTTCATCCACTGATCTCGCCGACGGTCATAATCGAAGGCGTCGGGCTTCCATGACGTGCTCGCTCGGATTCTCGGACGGCGTTTCCTCGATCTGGCTCACACCTCCGCAGCCCTCGTCTTCGTCTTGGGCGATAGGTTCAACCGACGGCACTCTCATCTCCCACGAATCGCTCCTCCGCGGGCTCGATCAATCCCTCCCGGACCACTCCGTGGAGAACGACTATTCCGAGCTCAGCCTAGATGGGTTGTCTGGCCTCAACCTCGACGAGACTTTCTTCTTCAACCAGGACGACTCCCTCGATGTCGCGAACGAGAGCTCCCTTCTCCAGGACCTCGATGCGGAAACCACCCCTCCTTCGCCGGCGAGCACCACTACGTCGTCCTGCTCTTCTCCGACCTCGCCCATCGACTCGATCTTTTCGCAAGCACAGAGCGAGGCATATTCAGAGATTTCTTCGCCGACGCCGGAAACTTGCACCATCTCGTGGAGAGGACGGCTCAAGACCACGCTCAAGTCGCGCCTCAGCATTCGCTCTTTGCGGCACAAGCGAAGCGCCCAAAGCGTGATGCACGAGTAAATTGGAACCTCGCGCCTTCGTAAAAAACATAAAAACAGACATTCATCTCAGACTATCATCATGCCGTTACGCTAGCAGTTCACTATCTGTTCCCCATCGATTCTTCTGTTGTATACCTACCATGGACTTCTATCGCCTGTCTCTAGTACGTCTCTTCCTCTCTCTTGTTTCTTCCTCTTTCGCATCTCCTCCCTTCCTCTATCATTTCTTCCTCTCTATCTATTTTTCTCTCTCTCGTTCCCTCTTCTCTCTTTTCCTCCTCTCTCTTTTCCTCCCCAATCATCTTTTCCTCTCGTTGTATGTTTCAATCAACACCTTGTATACGTGTAAACTAGATTACGCAGAAACTGGATGCAACAAAGAGTTTCATACTGCTTGCTACCCTCTACAGACGGTCTGTGACGACAGATCTCGATCTTCCCGTGTTCGGTCGGTTGTTACATCTTGGGGATCTCTGCACCGTCAGCTCACGTTACATTTTGCTCCCCCTGCTCGTTCGCTTCTAGCACCAACGTTAACGAGGGCCCTCCCAACTTGCCTGGCGAAGGGTTTGACGCAAATGGGGGTTCTGAAGGCTCCTCCATCGAAGCCGGAAGGCACAACTCTATGGTGAGCCCCGACCGGCCAGGATCGGCAAAAACGCGACGACGGTGCCAGCACGGTTCACGATCCGCGTCCATCGAGCAGCTCAAGTCCCAATCTCTGACATGCACGAGTGCGCATGCGGTATCCGAGGCAACAGCGGTGCGGAGGCGTTGGAAGAGTGTCCGCGGCCCTGCTCCGCTACCGCTACTCGAGCTCGAGTGCGTATTACTCGAATTCTCAACGTCGGGGCCACGGTTCCGCCTCGCTCCGGGCTTGTGAATCGGATCAGTTTCAGGGAACGCGCTCTTCGTGACGTACGCGAAGTCCCGTACGAAGCCAACCGCGAACCAGAGCCCACGTCCGTGCTCACACCAGCCGACATGGACGTGGATGTACACTCTCGGTGTACGCCCGCTTCCAAGGTCTTCATGCGTCAAGGAGCGACGCCAGAGGAACATGGCAACTTGCGTTCGCGTGATGCTTCGGAACGCGGGCTGGCCGGGACGGACGGACGATGCTTCCCCGTTGTCCAAACGCTGGAGGACGGCGGCAGTGAACGTGATGTCGATGGTAATAGATGTAGGTGGGTCAAGAGTGGTGGCAGAAAGTGGCGGGATGAGCGGCGGAATGGGCTGTTCTTGCCAAGGCAGGTCGGCGGCGGCCTCGATACCAATCATCCACATGCCATCGGGCCGATCGACTGGGTGAGGCTCCGCGGCGAGCAGGCGCAGTGTGCGCCCGGCGGCTGAGAAGACTCTGCTATGTGTCCAAAGGAGGTCCTGCTCGCCGGATTTCTCAGGAGTATCCACAGAGGGCGAGGCATGCGATGGCTGAACGCGATCCCATTTGTCCAAATGAGCACGGAGTGCGCAGGCGTTTTCTTCAATATGCGGAGGTTCTGCGTAGAGCGTAGCGTATGCATGAGGCGCGACATCGGCGAACTCGATAGTGAACCATAACCCTCGCCCCTCGAGCGAGCACCGTCCCATAGCAATCCGAATCTCCTGCTGCTTGTAGGGATGGTGGAAGATGATTGTTTGATCTTGACGTCCTGCGAACATCTGAATGACTGGGATCGGCGCGTGTGCCTCGGATGGATGCGTGTAGACGAATCCCATCCGCGTAAGGGAGGATGAAGCCCAGTCCGGCATGACTACGAACTTGGCGGGGTTGTAGCCCGACCTATGGGGGTCGTTAATCTGCCAGAGGGGTCGATCTCTATGACTGCCAGGTTGCACGATGTATACGCTCGCCCAACGGTAGGTAGGGGGGTCCCCGTTAGGACTTCCGAGAAGTGTATACAATGCCTCTAGGGCGGAGTCCACAGCGATGTAGCGTATGAATCCGTGGCTTTTTGATGTGGCACCGATATGGTATTGATAACTTCCTACACGACGTAGAAGCAGTAACACCAGCTGTGGCGATTGTGCGGTTTGAATGTGGCAAGCCAAAAGTGCCGCCACGCATTGCTCTGTGCTATGTAGTAATTCTTCTGCAACCAGCGGACTGAAGGAAAAGAGCGGAACGTGAGCACGGATGCCATTTCCTGTGAGAGTAAATTCGGGAATGTGGATCTGCGGAAGTGTGATAAGTACCATGCGAACTGTAGATGGAATTGTCCCCTCACGTCACCCATGTTTCTCTCGGGGTGCGACTGATCCAACTTGAATTTGGCGAGTATTGACTGCAGGTCGCTATAAGAGATAGGCGTGGGCACAGATAGTGAGGGAGGAAACGAGAAAGACGGTGCGGACGGAGCCAATAAGAAATTTCCATCGGAAATCTTGTTCTCCTGAAGAGCGGATTCATCGTACGGGTTGGAAGGGGGATAAGGAGATGTGAAGACTATGCCGGGCCCCCAAATGAACAGGGTGTGGTCAGGTGACGACCGCATGATCTCTTCCTGCAGACGACGGAAAGCCCGTCTCCCTTCGCCATAAATCGTTGGCATGTTAATGTCGAAGATGCCCATCAGCGAGTATGCGCCGTCCTCGATCCTCGTTGTTTCTCGGTCCGCAGCCCACGACATTCTCTGCGCAACCGAGACATCCGAGAGAGGCGTACGAAAGGTCAGGACGTCGATGTTGATGCCCGTAACGTCATGGAGTGTCTGTAAGAAAAGATGTTTGGAGCCCAATACGGTCCACTTGGACGAGTAGAAGACGATGGACTTGGACGCTATGAGCTCCTGGAGCGTCCATCCTCTCCTAAACCAACTACTCCGACGAAACGAGGAGCCGACTGCGACGGGGTTCTCACCAGGAGGAACATCGCAAAGATAGGTGAAGCAGATCGAGGCGTTGGCATACCACCGATACATAGAGTTGATAGCCTCTGAAAGTTCGACACTGTCGGTCTTGTCGATACAGCAAGTGTCGATCCAAGCCCATTGAAATCCGCGGCGGTGAGCTTGGCGGCAACAGTTCCGGACTTTGTCTGAGATGTGCCTTCGACCCCTAGCAGAATGAACAGACTGGAAGTCTTGCTCGTTTTCTTGCCAGACGTGGGACAAGACGACGTAGTCGCGAGGAGGAGCTTCGAATCGATGTAGCGTGTAACGTTCAGTGTCCAACAGCCACATAATTCTGACTGGTAGTTGAGTCGCTTTACGTTTGCATGGAAGGACAAGTACTTACCGAACGTAGTGAGGGGCGCGCCAAAGTGCGGCTCTTGACAGAGATCCTTTGAAAAGCAGGGAGCTGGTCGCGGAGCCTAAGGTCGTCCTACTGCAGATGAATCTGTATCCTGGGGCATTTGTGTAGTGACGTTGTCTGAAGAGAATCGCAACGCATCCTATCGGCGCGAACGCTCGTCAACATCGCCGCAGTCGTGACGGGAGTCTCGTCCGACGTTTGAGCGATTCGCTCATTGACTTGCTGAAAGGCTCTTGAAGGCCGCGGTACTGACCGACGAGACGCTCAAACTTAAAGCAGTTGCTATGGAAGACGCGATAACATCAAGCGTCTATCTAATCACTTCGAACCTCGTGGCGTCACAACTCTCGTCAGTCGTCACCGATTTTCTCTCAAACACTGACGGAGTAAATCGCTCACTCGCCAAGCTCTTCGAGTGCAACAGATCAAATATGAAACAGTCACATACTTCGGAAGCAGGAACAAATACAGAGAGCAGGGCACAGCTGCTCGAGGTCGAAGACGACGACCAGCGGCAAGAGCGCATCCGTAAGTCTGGCTATCCGCTAGGAGATCTACTACAACTAACTGACTGACGGCGTACCCACATTTCAGACGACCTCTTTTCGAGACTTGAATCCGCGTCGCCTGCAGCTACGGGCCCACCGCCGGCGCCGGGTCGTAGCCAGCGGCCGTTCGATTTTGGGGACAGGTCCACCTTCCCCATCCAACCCCCGCTCGAGCGTACGCCCATCCTTTTACTTATGTCCGCCCAGGCACACGTCTCACGCTTCATTTTCCCTCTCAATCATCCCCACATATCTCTGCGCAGTACTCTCGCGCGTGCAAGCCTTCCTCCCGGAACTCGCCGCGTCCAACGCCGACCTCCTCCAGCGCGCCCGCGCCGACCCCACGAGCGTCGACATCGAACACCTCGACGCTCAAGCCCAGGCCCGCTACATCGAGATGGTACGTCTTCCCTCCATCCACCTCCCCGGCAGTTGCACCGCGCACGTACGTTCGCCCTGGACGTGTGCGATGGGGTGCGGCGTGCAGCCCGCGAGGACGGGTTGATTTTGATTTTGATTTTTTGGTTTTTGATCTGCCGCTGTAGAATATCGGGCTCGGCGTGTACGAGCAGCGTGGGGCGCTCCCTGCCGGCCTGAACATCCCCGTCGCAGACCTCGACCTCGACGCACGGGGCCATGACGTGGACGAGGACAGCGACGAGGACGACGATTCCGAGGACGACGACGACGATGAAGACGACGACATGGAAGACTCCTCGTCTGACTCGTCCGACTCCGACTCAGATGGAAGCTCGGACGACAGTTCGTCCTCGGGCGACCACGACTCAGACGCAGACGCCCCTATCCCTGCGCGCCCTACGAAGCCCCTCCCCAAGCGCGCCAGGGGCGGCGGCGGAGGTGGGCCGGCGATAGTCGTGCTTTCCTCCAAGCCCAACGACGGCAACCATCTTCGCTCCTGACGTCTACGCACACCAAATTCGCCCCGTTTAACGCGCCCTCGCTTCCTAGAACCCAGATGGTAGACTGTAGGTCGCCTCGCCATCCGTATAAAGCACCGAGGAGGCTGATCGCGTACCACGCCTGTCTGCCACATTAGCCCTGCGGACAGATTAGGACAGCGTTCCGTTCGTTCGCGTGTTATTACTTCCTCCCACGTCCGTTCGTTCGCACCGCGGACAGCCAGAAGCGCATCACATACGTATATCCAACGTCGTCTATTCGCGGACGCGGCCGTGCGAGCCGTGCGCCGCGCCGCGCCGCCTGCGTGTACATCTATCTATATGATACAGTGGTACTTGTGTCACATCCTCGTAGCGAGCTCCAAAAAGAGATGGCCGATATGGATAAGTACACGCCCCCCGCCCCCAACCCACGCGGGCGCGGGGAGGCTCCGGGATCAGTGAGGAAGCAAAGAAGCGAGAACAAGGAAGAAGACGGTTATAAAAGTAAGATACAAATAAGAAGGTGCAGGCTCGGCGTGCGTGTGTAACGAACGACCGCAAGCTGCAATCGTATCGTGGGACGGAAGAGCGGGGGGACGGCCATATGCATGTGAATACACGTCGGGCAGCATCTAGCGTAGCGGTCGGTTGATGAATCCATGTGCGGTCGGCCCCAGAACGGCGCGGCTCGGCGCCGGCGGTCGACGCCTGTCAACGAGAAAGCAAAATGAAGATGCAAGTGCAAATGGAGTGATAACCTGGCACGATATACGGGCGTACGTGCATACGCGGAAAGCTAAGCGGAATAAGAAAACGGAGGTAAAAGACAGGAGGAATAGGATGTTACACTAGCGGAGGAGGCGAGGGATCCGTTATCCGGGATGTTGGTGGGTTGGTGATGGGGCGGGAGGTGGGAACGGCCGAAGGCGACCGCGAGCCCGGTGTGTGAAAGGAACGGCGCGGAGTCGGGGTCTACCCGGCTCGGAGATGCTCAATGACATTGACAGCGTCGATGGACGTGCGAACGCGCGTGGACGCGATGACGCCCGCTGCGCAGCGTGTGGATTATGGCGTTTACCACCCGAAGGCCCTGCGGGAAGAAAACGCGTCGGTCAGCACTCGTCCAGGCGGATGCGGTGTGGCCAAACCCAGGGGAGATGAAGCGGAAAGGGGAGGACATTGAAAGACACTCACTCCTCGTGCAGCTCAATACCGCCAATCGTCTTACGGCGCTCGGGGTCGAACGAACCAACCGCCTTACGCACGCCCTCTGCGAGGCTCTGCGGGCCGCACACGCCCACAATCACGCCCGTGAGCCCGCCCGAGCCCCTACGGCGCTCGCGCCCGCCCGAAAAGAGCGCAGCGGAGCGGTCCGCAAGGCCCGCCAGGATCCTGTCGAACTTCGGGCGCGCGGGCGCGAGCGTGAGCCCGGGGGGCAGCGCGCGGAACGCCTTGAGCGCCTCCGGGTTCGCGGACGCGCGCGTGTAGAAGACGGAGACGCGGAGCGTGGCGTACGCGTCCGCGCTCTGGGCGATGAGGGACGTGAAGAGCGGGAGGAGCGGCGCGAGCGCGGCGGGGTCCTGCACGGTCCAGACGAGCTCGATCGCGCGCACGCGCGAGCGGTACTCGCGGTCCTTCTTCATCAGGTCGCGCACCGCCGCGAGCGCGAAGGTGATCCCGGACCCGCCCGCGACGAAGAGCGCCCCGGAGAAGGAGGCGAAGATCGCGTGGCCGGGGCCGCCGTAGGGGCCCTCGACGACGACCTGGACGCGGGAGCCGACGCCGTTGGCTTCGCCGTAGTCGGCGCGCTGGGCGAGGCCATAGAGCTTGTTGGTCCAGTCGCCGGCCTTCTTGACCATGAGCACGAGGCCCTCGCCGCTCGGGCAGCGGGAGACGCTCGCGATCGTGAACGGGTGCGCCTCGGCCCAGCCGCGCCAGCCCATGCCGAGGCTGAGCACGCGGAGGCGGACGTGCTGGCCCGCACGCCAGCCGGCGTTGACCCCGGGGATCTCGACGCGCGTCATGCCGAGCTCGGGGAGCGGGCGGAGGCGGGCCATGACGACGCGGGACTTGACGAGGCGCATGACGCGGTCAAAGCCGTACAGGGCGGTCGCGACGAGGACGTAGGGGATGGCGACAGGTACGTGCTCGCAGACGGCGACACACATGATGATCGCGGAGGCAATGTGCGAGGGCACGAAGATGGCGTTGTAGAACCGCGCGCGGACGAACTCGGTAGAGAGGAGCAGGAGGAGGTCGGCGCAGACGAGCGCGACCATCGCCCACTGGAAGCTCGGAATCATCATCTTGACGGAGAAGTTGCCCGCCGCGCTCCAGTCATAGACTACAAAAGGGGCGTCATCAGTTGTTGTACGTCTAGGACTCGACTGAGAGACTCACAATAACCGAGGGCGTGGACGTTGGCGGCCAAGACAAAAATACGACCGGCGAACCGGTGCAAGAAGTTGAGCTGCAAGATAGAACACAATGTAAGTACCAGAAAATAGCATACATGAAGTGGGAATGATGCATGAAGGCCGCGACTGCGGTTTGGGCGGAGGCAGCAAGGCGCCGGAACGGAAGCGGGTGCAATACGAATTCGGGCATCATCACGATACTCACCCTCTCGTAACCGAAACCGATGAGCATGCCCACGATGTTGTTCTTGGTGCCAAGCGCGACGATAACGGGGATCTGGCTGGCGGCCAGGAAGCCGGCGCGGACGGGGTCCGAGAAGGGGTTGGACCCGTATAGGCCGGCGTAGAGCATGATGCCAAAGTACCCGAGGAGCAGGATGGACTTGCCGATGGTCAAACCAGGCCGAACACCGACGCGCAGGTAGGACGCGATAGTGGGGAACATCACGCTCCATCCTGCCATGTGGGTAGGGACGCTCTGGCGGCGACGCTCGCGACCGGAGGCGGTAGACGCCTTGCGGAGGATGTCAGGGTGGGTGATGTAGGTGTGCGACGCGTCCGAAGTCGCGCCGCCCCAGATGTGACCGTGGTCATAGGACGTTCCATGGTCGTATGCGGTAGCATGGTCGTACTCGGATGAGGGCGAGAATGACTTCTCGGAAACGTGGACCGGGGAGACGGGGGAGATGATGTCCTGGCGCCTTGGGGGGAGGCTGGTGACCGCGGGCTGGTGGTTGAGGTAGATGGCGCGGAGGAAGTGGCCGTCTATCCACTCGCGTTTGTGGGTGAAGCGGATGGCGGCGCGGGGGAGGAGGAAGAGGAAGAAAGCAGCAACGACGCAAAGGAGAACGATGTCGATGTCGAAGAGCAAGGCCGAAGTGTTGACTCGGGGCGCGGCTGCCTGTACGGCAGCAGGGGCAGCTGCAGCGGAAGAAGCAGCAGAGGAAGAGTTGCCGGATGCCTGGGCAGAGGCGTTGGCGGCGAGGGCAGCGAAGATGGGCATTGCGTCCAATGAACGGTAGGGGAAATGAGCGACGTGAGGACCAGACTGGGGAAGCAGAGACGGGTTATACCAGCTAGACCAGGCAGAGCCCCGCAGTCGGCGAAAACTGTGAGGAGGACAGCCTGTCGAGGGAAGTGGTAATAAAGAGCGAGCGCGACGCGGACGCAGGCCTCGTTTCTTTGCTGCGCGCGCCTGCCCCGCGCGCGCTAACGGGCGCTAGCCCTGCTAAAGCCTCTCCCGCGCCCCGTATCTCGCCTTCCGACTCGCCTTCGCCCCCCGCGCCTCGCGACCGTTGCCTCGGTCTCGCCCATCGTCCATCCCATATCGAGTCCAGGCAGCATCCGCGAACTCACCGCAGCCCCCGTTTGTCTCCGTCAGCCCGACGAACGGCCGACTGCGGTCCTGCGTGCGGCCGAACGTCGCCTTAACGTCCTTCACCGCCAAGCCAGTCTTTGCCAACACCGGAGGAGCAGCAACACCGTCGGGAGAGCTGTTGCGGACGATGGAGGCCGGGCACCCTGACGGAGAAGGAGATCTGAAGGAGATCGACGTATTTTGAGGGAGGTGATTGCTATGCTGTTGTCGAAATTGCGCTCCCTTGCCCCGGACGCGGCTCCATCGCCCTTGCGGAGGCCGGAACGGAAGCTCCTCCCGCCGCCACAAGCCGCCACAGGCCGCAATCAACTGCCGTCCCGTCCGCGACCCGGGCAAGTGCGATCGACGCACCGTAACAACGGCTCCACCCAAACATACGGTGCTTACTCACCTATCTCGGCCCTCTCCTCCTGCCGTCAGCACTCTCGTAAATGCGTTCGACGTCCTCGACCCGCGTACCTATCCCCACACCGTCTCTCGTCTTCCTCGCTCTCGACGCTCTTCATGTGTTTCTCGCGCATTCAATGTTCATCGAGATTCCCATCTTCCCAACCGCCGCTCGGTTCCCATGAACAGCCTGCCTAAACGACTCTGCACAAAGTCGCCTGATACGGACAACGCCTCGTCAGATGGTCAGAACGGCAACCACGAACCCGCACCGGCGCCCTCGCCTCGTCTCCCTGATACGCAAGAACGTATGTCGAGCACCTGCCTGCACCGGCTGCGCAGTGCGCACGGCCAGTCGCGAAGACAAAAAGGCCCCTTGCGGGCGTTCGCGTTCTTCCGGAGCCTGCGCATGGGAGGAGTGTGACGCAAACGCTCCTTGGGATTACGACCGCCGCGGAGCTTCGATCGTGCCGAGTCCTCGTCGTCGGGTTGCGAGATCCAGAGAAAAAGCCTGTTTCTTCTTCGCCGCGGGAGGGCCGCCGTATCTTCGCTGTCACTGTCGGTGGCGGGCGTACGAGAGGCACTCGGGGCCGAGATGGTGGGGGAACGCGGGAGGGCAGGGGGCCCCTGAGGCGGCGTGCACCCACTCTTGAAGCTCGAGTTTGATTGTGTCCTGCACTCCGATGCCTCGCATCGTCGAGCGCGGGCCCCCATTCGCTGATCACTCCATCCTAGCTTCGGTGCGCCCGTGACGAGGATGCTAGTCTACGCAGTGCACACACAAAGTTTCGGCGATGCGCGGGGCGCTTGTCTTCTAGACCTGAGACAAGTTGTGTCTTGTGCTTCTGTCGTGAGCGACTCTGGGACGAGATGCGCGACGTCTTAAGTCGTGCGACCCTCAAGAAGTTTCGTTCCTCAAGGGGTACGACACATGGCGACGGTGCGTCTGTTTCCAACCGGGGCACAACGTCGTTTTGTCATGGTGGAAGCTGACAGGAACGGTTAGTATATAATTAAGCTTCAATGCCAGCACAATACAGCGCCGCCACCGCATGTCAAATACACCAGCTTCCTCGAATCCGTTCAGAAATAACCTCGTGGAACTGCGGCGTTCGTCCTCGCTGACGCGACGCGGACGCCTTCGACCCTCGATCTAACTTTGACTTCAGTGGTCAGCAAGCAGCACCGGCCGCACGTGGCGAACACGCCATCTCGAACGCATTGTCTTCCTAATGGGACACAGTCTAGTGTTTGGTATCATGAGGAGACGCACGCGGCAAGTACGCTTGGTGTTTGTGCTAAGCTCGCACTGACGCAACTTTGAACTTGGGATAAATACCCCCGACGTCTATCGTACCATAGTCCCTAGCCATACTGTACGTTACGAACTCAGCATACCGCAGCTTCGGAGAAGTCCAGAATCGAATCTGCAGGGCTCCGCCTCTGCCACGCGGAAATCGGGATTGGCCCTGCGAGGCTCCGCAGCCTTCTCGGTCCCCCCGCCCTGAGACCTGAGGTCGTCATGGTGTTGGGATTTACGGGCTTGTCCGCAGGCGAACCGCGGCTGCGGCGATTTGGCGTCTGGCGTTCAGTAGGTCTAGGACGGAAACGGAGCGTACGGACAGACTCTTCATCGGAAGAGACCGAGAGATGCGCGCGCGCTGAATATTGAATGGCTGGAACGCGATCACATGATTTCTGCGTGATGTCGTGAGAAAGACGCCAATGACGTACTTCGAGTCGGTGCAAGTAGTAGTTCGATCACATACCTCCGCATATATTCGCCTCTCCCGCTCTGCAATCTCTGTGCATGATGTTTACAGAGTGGAATTTGGTTCATCCCTCCTTGGTCTTACCAAACGTTGAAAAGCACAAATAATCGGACGTATAACTCGAGTCGCTGGCCGCCGGCGACCCCGACTCCTCATGGAACCTCGAAGCCGAATTGCGGCTCGCATGGGTCCAGACTGGGTGCACCGGAGTCAGCCTCCTCTGCGCACGCCCGAGCGCACCATTGGACAATGCGAGAGGTCAGCCTCTAGGGTGGCGGGCTGCCATATCATCCTACACTCTTCGTCGTTTCCCCCTCGTTCACCTTTGCTATCTTTCTTCGCCTTCGACGTGCTATCCCATCGCTATCTACTCGCTATCCATTCGCTATCCAACTTTACGATGGTCTTCAAGTTGCTTTCACCTTTCATTCGCAAAAACAAGGCGGGCCCGAGCCCTGCTGCTGGCGTCACCGGCCACAAGGACAAGTTGGTACGTCCTACATTATCGCATATCCGCCTTCAGATCAGTTTTCTGATTCTCGCGTAGGCCGTCGAGACTATTGAAGTTGTCTCCGACGCAAGCAAGCAGGTTCTCGCGGGAGCCGATGTCCACGTGAGGATGATCTTTAACACGGATGGGGACATGGTACGCCTCCAAATCTCCACCATTCCGGGTACCTCGCTCACTCTCCAACAGTTTGTCTGCGAGTTCCAGCACATTGAGAGCTCATTACCAGAGACGCAGTCGGCGACTCAAACAACTGTCGTCCCCTTCCACCATCCTCTCGCTCCCAGAAAACCCCTCGAGGTCGCCGACTTCAAGCTCGCTGCAGCCTCCAGGATCGCCCCTCCCCAAGCGCTCCCTGCTATCACCACCGCCGATCTCCGGCCGTTCAAGGTCCTCGGCGACGGCGCCCAGGGCTCAGTGTCGCTCGTGCAGTACCTGTCCGACGGCCGTCTCTACGCGCTCAAGGCGATCCCAAAATGCGCTGTCGACAGGGAAAACGCTCCTCTGATCTTCCAGGAGCAGGCGATCCACAAGGAACTGGACGGAAGCCGCTTCTTCCCGCGGCTGCGCGGTAGCTTCGAGGACGACCGCAACTTTTACCTTTTGACTGTGCGTGGCTCTCGGAGCATCTTGTCGTGGTCGGGGCTGACTCGAAGCAGGACTTTTGCGCTGAGCGCGATCTTCGTACAAACTTGAACAACAGCGGAGGCAGCTTCGAGCCCGCGCGGGTGAACAACTACGCGGCGCAGCTGGTACGTCCATTCCCCACCCAACTCTCCCTTCTCGAGGCTGACTATATGCGCAGGTGCTCGGGGTCGAAGAGCTCCACAAGCGCCGCATCATCCACCGCGACATCAAGCCCGCCAACATCCTCCTCACGCTCGACGGCGACCTCATGCTCTCCGACTTCGGCCTCTCCCGCACGTTCGGGCGCACCGCCGAGAAGCACCCGTGGAAGCTGAACAAGCTCTGGACGGGCAGCGTCTACCGGCCTCACTTCGACGATGAGACGCCGGGGAGGGACATCACGAAGGACAACTGCGGCACGCTGGGATACATGTCGCCTGAGATGATCCGCGGGGAGTGGTACTCCTTCTCGTCGGATGTCTGGGCGCTCGGCGTGGTCGTGTTCGAGATGCAGCACGGCAGGGTGCGTTGACGTTTGCGATCTCGGCTGCGCGCATTGCTGATGGTTGCTGCAGTTGCCATTCGGGATCCATCCCACCGAGGGCACCACGCGCGAGATCTACAACCTCATGATGACTCAACCCATTGGATTCGACAAGGACATCGACGGGTCCCTCCGCCAGCTCCTCACTAGGGCACGTATCACTTCTTTTCATGAGTATCGATGCGTATCTGACATGTCTACAGATGCTGGAAAGAGACCCGTCGCGTCGCGCTACTATTGCTGAAGTTAAGAGCCACCCATGGTTCTCCACTATGTACGTCATCCTCTTGGTTGACTCGACGAGTTCTACTAACATCCTTGCGCTCAGCGAATGGGAGCAGCTCGCCGCCCGCCGGCCCCCAAGACCGCTCACCCCCAACAATGCCTTCATCCCGGTGCGTGATTGTCTTGTGCTGCGTTCATCGACACGCACTAACATAATCGTCAGGAAAAGGACGCCAAGACAGTCACTGCAAGCTTCGGCTCGCCCTACCCCGCTGGCGAGGCGCCTCACTGGTGGTACCAGTGGACATCGCCCTCCCTTCGCCCTCGACCCGTTCAGGACAACAAGCCCAAGGATGCTCTTCGCCGCCTGGCCGCCCTCTTCCAGGCCCCGAAGAAGCCCACGCCCCCGGTCCCCGCGCCGACTCCTCCGCGCTCACCGAGCCACGTCCCCGCTGCGCTCGCCGCCGCATTCTTCTCCACCGCCCGCCCCATCCAGTTCCCCCGGGCTCCCTACTTCCCGCCGATCAGCTTCGGCCACCACCTCAAGAAGGACTCCCCGACACTGTGCCCCTCCCCTTCGCCGACCTCCTCCACCGCCACCGCCGTCAACGGGCACTCGCCCCTCCTCCTCTCAGCTACGCCTTCCAGCACCTCCTCCTCCTCTACCCTCGCCGTGCCTCAACTCGCAACGCCTCTTCCCCCGTGTTCCATTCTTCCCGACGCTCCGTTCGCTGCCTTGCATATGCACGGCGGCCACGGCGGCTCCGCACGCCATCCGGTTGGCGGCTTCGAGACACTTTGTCTCGGGGCTCGCCTCGGTCTCGCTGTCTAGCGAGCCCCGGGTGTCTACGTGCGGTTCCGTTTGTGGCGGGCGCCTGGGACGGGCGCAGTGGTGCGAGGTCAAGTGTTTGGCACCTCAAGATGCGAGGACTCTGTCGTGGGTTTCGGCGCACGTGAATCGCTCTGCAGGGCGTTCACGCTGTGCTTCCGCGCAGAGAGAGGAAAGTGAGGCGGCTGGACTTGCTGGAGTGAGCAGGGCCGAGCCTCCCCCCGAAACGATGATGTGCTGGGCGAGGTTGGTGTTGTGGGCCGCATTTGTGGCAAGTGTCGAGTCCTGTGGTGGTCCGGAGCTCGTTCGTTCGGTGGAACGTCGCAAACCCTAAGAACCGGGCTGCGGTGGTAAGATATGCGGTGGTCAGCGGCACGCATTATGGTGACGTCTCCCGCGGAGCGTCTGGTACGACGACGTTCTTCAAGACGGCAAATGGCACCATCCTATGGTAATACGTCCAACGATGGCGAACGGCTTTTCCTGTGGCGATACCTCTATTGGCGACACCTCCTGTGGCGACTCGTCTAACGGTTACGGGCGGCACGTCCGAATACATCGGTGACACGTCCTCCCTGGATGAACAGCATGTTCTAAAATGCGGCACTTTCAAAAAAACCGGCACTTTCTTTGGCGGCACACAGCGCTTCCAGACTCGATCTTACGCGGAAAACCTTACGGTGGCGATCAGCAAGCCAGCGCAGACTCCTTCATGTCCTATGGCAAGATGTCGAACAGTGGCAAGGTCGTCTCTAGATCTCGCAGCGACTCGGCCTGCGGCGGCACGCTCTTTCGCTGCGGGCGACTTGTCCTCCTGCGATACGATCTCAGCCATTCGCAATCTGCACCTCATGTAGCGACCAAGTTCTACGGCATCCAACGGCATCTCCCGCCACTCTCTGTGTTCCATCAAGCCGCACGTCCTCAGTCTCTAACACCAAAAACGACGCTTCTCACTGTTTCTCTGGTGGCAACTCCTAGCACGCCCATCAACGAGTAGTCGACGCTGGATCTCTACGTCCTTTGGGATCTGGGCCAAGGTCACGGTCGACAAGCGCTTTCCGCTCCTCCGCTCAACAAAAACATTCAAGTTCGCCTTGTTTTCGAGACTCTTCGACTTCGACTCTTCGCCCTGGCTTGGCCTATACCTCTTCTTCGTACCCGGCCCTCTCCGTCCCTAGCGATCCCCGTCTCGGCCCCGGGCCCGCACTCGGACTGTACTTGTATCTCCTGGATACCTCCATTTCCGCGTACGCCCCGGTTTCCTTGGGTTTCCTTTATCATCTACCACATTTAATGGGCTTCTGGTCATCTCCACCACATTTAATGGTTTTTAGTCGTACTTTCCAGTCCATACCATAGTCTTCGTGTTCCGGTATATTACTGTACTTCCCCCCTCGCTAATACCTCTCGGGCCGTAGGACCTACCTACGGTCTCGCGATCCACCTACATACATAGTATATCTCTGCGTACGTTCCGGTTTATTTATTTATACTATAGTTGTCTTCGTTCGTACCTCCCCATCCCCCTCCCCCCTCGCTAATACCTCGCGAGCCCTAGGACGTACCTAGGTCTCGGGATCCCCATACATATGGATAGCCCAGTACTGTACAATCAATCTATTTCCGCATATTCGTAACGCACCGTCCGTGTGAATCCTCCCAAGTTATCGAGGCTCTTGGTGAGAACTGGCGGATTGGTCGCATTGAGCTCTGGCAGGGGTCGTTGTATGCGATACGTGGACGGAGGGCGCATTACATTCGTCAAGTACTAAACAGGCTGGTAGAGCTACATCGCCGATACAAAATCGTTCGTACAACAGAGATCCAATCAGCAGAGTCCACAGAACACAGTCCGACGATCCTCGTCTCCGCCTACTTCCCCAGCGATCATACACCGAGCATCGTCACTCGTCACAACACTACACACCCATCGTGTTTCAAGTCCCACCGAACTCAACCTCGTCTTCCCGCACATGACACACCTCACACCCCCTCCGCACGATCCTCACCGGGGCCCCGCCCGTCCGGCCCCAGGTCACGTACCCTTCCTGCCCCTGCCCCTGCCCCTGCCCGCCTTGTCCCCCGCCCCCGCTCCCACCGCTGGTACCACTAACAGAAGCACCGACAGCAGCAGTGGCAGCAGCCCTCGGAGCAGCGACAACAGCCCCAACGCCCGCAGGGAGCACGGCCTCGGGCGGGACGTGCAAAGCGAGGACGCGTACGCGGAGGATGTCTGCGGCTGCGAGGGCGTCGAAGGTGTGTCTGAGGGAGGCGTGGAGGGGGGAGGGGGAAGGGGAGGGGGAGGGGCCCAGACTTGAAGGAGAGGGGGAGGGGCCCAGACTTGAAGGAGAGGGGGAGGGAGGGAGGAGAGAAGAGGAGGGGAGGCAGAGGGCGAGGGTGCGTAGGCGGATGCGCAGGCGGCGCTGTTTGGTCGGCGCTGGGGTGGGGGAAGCGGTAGAGGCAGGGGAGGCGGAAGCGAGAAGGGCGTCCACGAACCCCCGCACGGCGCGCGCGTCGCCCACGAGCAGCTCCTCGAGCGCGGGCGGGAGCGCGCGGAGGAGCGCGGGCCAGTCGACCCCGACGCCCCGCGCTCCGTCGCCATCGCCGTCTCCATCCTCGTCTCCGTCCCAGTCGTCGTCCTCGTCGTCGTCGTCATCGTCGTTCATCCCCTGAAATTCTCTTCCGGAATCGGACGCATCGTGTATGTGTACCTTCCGCAACCAATGCGCGATCCCGAAGCAGCGAGGGGGGTGCGCCATGGGCGCGTGCGTGTGCGTGTGCGTGTGCGGAGAGACCTGGGAGAGCGCGTGGGCGGTCGCGGGGTGGAGCGCGAGGACGGCGTCGGAGAGGAGGGGGACGATGCGCGTGAGCATCGCGGGGAAGAGGGCCGCTGCGTGCGCGTGTGCGTGTGCGTGCGCGGAAGAGGGGGTGGGAGTGGCGCCCCGCGCAGCTGCGAGAGGGACGAGGGAGAGCGTCCACGCGGGGCTGACGAGGCGCGATGTGCCGAAGACGCAGGGGGCGCTCGGGGTGGAGGAGGGGGGGAGGCGGAAGGTGAGGGTGTGGATCTGCGCGAGGAGGGGCGGGACGGTCTCGGGGCGGGCGTGCTCGAGGAGGTCGTCGAGGAGGAAGGGGTAGCGCCGGTCGGGGGCGAGGACGAGGTGGAGCTGGAGCTCGCGGAGGGAGAAGGTCGAGAGGTGCTTGAGGAGCGTCTGCACGGCGCTCGGGCTGTCCCGGACGTACAGGAACTGGAGCGCGGGGATAGAGAGTAGTGAGTGGACCTCGGGCCAGACCGAGTCCGGGGGGATGGCGCAGTCCAGGACCAAGGTCGTGAGCGAGCAGGTGTTCTTGAGCGCGGTCCAGAGGCGATGGCCGCCGTCGGCACAGCGAATTCCATTGGCGTTGCCGCTCACGCACAGTTTGGAAACGCTCCAGAGAGGGTCGCCGTAGGGATCCGTCAGATCGAGAACGACCGAGTCGGCGGAGACGCGCTCGAGGCGGGTCCTCAGGTTGTAAGTAGGGACGGAGACGATGCAGGGTAGATCGGTCGGCCTCCTCAACGCTCGGAGTGCAATTCGGCGTAGACGAGGGTAGTGCAGGCGCAAGAGCGCGGCCGTAGCGTCCGTCGAGCCGCAGTTGAGCCAGATGACGAGCTTGGTGACTCTAGCCCCATGTATAGCGAGAGCGTCAGCGGCCGCGCGCCAGTCGTGGCACGGGTCAGTCACGTCGAGCGCGAGTTCCTGGATGGGGACCGGGCTGGAAAAGGGAAGGAGGGTGAGAAGGAGTTCGAGGTGTCGACCGACGTTGAGCTTGTTCCAGAGGCGTGGAGTGCTCATAGCGACGTCGCGCCAGGAGCGACAGACGGCGATGAGGCGTGTCCAGTCGAGCTGGCGCGTTGCGGTGTCGCGGACTATGAGGAATATTTCGCGTAGAACGTCATTGGGAAGGCGGTCATTTCGTGGTGTTACATTGCATATACTAAGAACACGTCAGTTAAGTAATAGTAGGTAACCTTGTAACGGCGACAACGTACCTCATTGTGGGACAGGGTATGTGCTCCAGGATATGTGTCGAGATTAGTTTGCAAATACACTAAGCATCGCTCGCGCGATAGATAGAAGACACTTGGGTAGAGCGGAACTTTGACGAAAGCATGTCGGCTACATTTATATGCGTCTAGGGAGAACAAGCACGGTAGGCAGCTTTTGCATTCGAAAGAGAGGCAAGGCATTGAGGTCGGCAAGTATATTCGTTTGTCGTAGACGAGGGACGGCAGATATGGCGTAGACCTGTTTGAACGAGCAACCGGGAAAGAGGGATATATGCGATGATTGGCGAGGGGCGCATAGTGGTAAAAGGAAAAGAAAGTTGAGGCGTTGAGCGCTTCGCATCTTGTTCTTGACATCATCAAGCAGGACAAACATGATGCACGGGTGTAACACTGTGGCGAGTATTCTTCCCTCTGAAGGCTGTTGTATGCGCTGATAGAGATGTCAGGTTACGTGCGGCTACTGGAAGGGAGGGTGATACGATGATGGCTGATGGTGGGCGGCCCCAGCTGAGACTGGAAGTCAAGGACAGCAGAGAGCCCGAAACACAGAACTCATGGGCGTCGGAGGACAAGTCGGGCAAGGTGGCGTGGATGGGGATCGCAGACTGGGAGTGCTCGCGTGGATGATGCTCCACACGAAGCGAGGGAAGCGGCGGACCAGCGCGCGCGAAGCTCGTTCATTGCCGCCTTGGGCCCGGCCTCGTCTTCAAAGACGCGTCGTCTCCGCTGCCTCCTTACGCCTCCGTTCTCTCCCTCTCTCTTGACGACCCGGCCTCCGCCATGGCCCTCTCTGCCCGCCTCCTCGCACTGCCGCTCCTTTGCACGCTCGCTGCCGCCTCTCCCTTTGCCTCCTCCAAGCTCTCTCGCGACCTCCGCGTTCATGAAGCACGTGACCTCCCTCTCGGTTTCGCCCTCGACGGCCCCGCTCCGTCCGACACGCCTCTCAGCCTCCGCATCGCTCTCGCGCATGCTAACCCCGACGCCGTCGTCGATACCCTCCAGTCCGTGAGCGACCCGTCCAGCGACAAGTACCGCCAGTACCTCTCCAAGGCAGACGTGCGTCTCTCTTCTTCGGCTCTCTCCAAGTTCGAGCACCGCTTACCCCGTTTACCGTGTCATTCTTGCAACAGGCCGACCAGCTCAGCACCCCGAGTGCAGACGCCGTCTCCACCGTCAACGCCTGGCTGCAGGAGCATGGCCTCACCGCCAAGAACCTCACCGCCCCCGGCGACTGGCTCCAGCTCGACCTCAACGTCAGCCAGGCCAACGCCCTCCTCGACGCCGACTTCTCCACCTTCTCCCACTCCGGCTCCGGCGTCCAGACTATACGCACCCTCGCTTACTCTATTCCTGCGGCCCTTCAGGGCCATGTCGACCTTATTCACCCCACGACTGTGTAAGTTCGCCTATTTACCTGCGCGAGCGTTCTAGTTCTAATTCCTCAACGCGCCGCGATCAGCTTCCCCGACCCGGTCAAAACGATCGGCCTGATGTCCAAGCGCGCGTTCCACGAACCCGTCCGCGCGCCGCGCGCGTCGACGTCCAACTCGAACTGCGCGAACGGCACGACCCCCGTGTGCCTCCAGGAGCTCTATAACATCCCGACGACGCCCGCGCAGATCAAGAACAACACGATGGCCGTCACGGGCCATTTTGGGAATAATGCGCACTATGCGTTCCTCGAGGTTGGTGTTGAACGTTGAACGTTTGGTATGGAAGAGACGACTTTGTTGATGGGCGTCGCGCGAACAGGACTTTTTGAAGATGTACCGCCCGGACATGGACCCTGCCACCAACTTCTCCGTCACGCTCCTCGATGGCGGGAACAACGACCAAGATGCGCCCTCCGTCTCCGAAGGGGTACGTGTTCCCCTCACATACCCTCCCCTCATGCACGCACGCACGCTAACGCCGTACCCACGCAGGAGCTCGACATCCAGTACACCGTCGGGCTCGCGACGGACGTGCCCGTCGAGTACGTCATGGTCGGGTTCAAGACCCAGGACGGCGACCTCGACGGCTACCTCGACGAGGTCAACTACCTCCTCGGCCTCGAGGCGCCCCCGCAGGTGCTCACGACGAGCTACGGCTTCGCGGAGGCGAGCATTTCTTTTGCGTTGACTGAGTGCGTCTCTTTTTCTCCTTCCTCTTGCTATGTAGCCCCGTTCCTGGGGTGAGTGCTGAGCAGTGATGGCATGCTGACGCGGACTGGGATTACAGCAAGCTGTGCAAGGCGTACGCCCAGCTCGGCGCGCGCGGCGTGTCTATCCTCTTCGCCTCGGGCGACAGCGGCGTCGGGTGCGCGGACACGACCGACAACTCGACCGCCTTCGCGCCCACGTTCCCCTCCAACTGCCCTTAGTACGTCCTTCCCCCACTCTCACTCTCCTCCTCTGTTCCTCTCCTGCACCGTATCGTCTCTATACTCACGCGTACTACGCACGCACGCACAGCGTGACCTCCGTCGGGGGCACCCAAAGCTTCGCCCCCGAACAAGCCTGGACCGGCTCCTCCGGCGGCTTCTCGAACTACTACCCCGCCCCCCCGTACCAGCTCCCCTCCCTCTCCTCCTACCTCTCCTCTCCCTCCGCCTCGGCGAACAAGGGCAAATTCAACGCCTCCGGCCGCGGCTTCCCCGACGTCTCCGCCAAAGCGGACGACTTCCGCGTCATCGTCTCGTCCGTGGGGAGCGTGTACGGCACGAGCGCGGCGAGCCCGACCTTCGCGGGCGTCGTCGCGCTGCTGAACGATCGGCTCGCGCAGGCGGGGAAGCCGCCCATGGGGTTTCTGAACCCGTGGTTGTATGCGGGGGGGAGGGAGGGGCTGAATGATGTGGTGGGGGGGAATAGTTCCACTGAGTGTGGGGGGGAGGAGGTGGGGTTCGAGGCGGTGGAGGGGTGGGACCCGGTACGTGTCGTGATTCGCGTTGTCGAGAGGGTTTACCTCTGAATCTGACTGACGCGGGGTTGCAGGTTACGGGTCTGGGCACGCCCGACTTTGAGAAGATGCTCAAGCTCATTGGGTTGTAGGCGGCGGTGGATAAGCTGTTTCGACACGAACTATGAACTGTTCTTATGTACCTCGGACAATGTCCCGACCTTGATGTTGTGACCTGACGCTTCCGGGCGCGTCCAAGCCCGCTATTACTATTTGAGCAAGCGACCGTTGTAGTTTGCTATCACTGATGGTACATCCTGAATAAGACAGATACTTGTATGCTACATGCGGGAGGTAAGTCAACAGTCTACATGAACGGAAGAACAACAGCGGATTACACCCACGCGAACTACTCGTACACCGACCGACTGCAACGCAGTCGCTCCGCAACCACTTACTCGAGCATGAACAAATCGTCATACGCCGGCATCCCCCAAGCCCTCGTCCCGTGCCCGTGCCCGCTCCCATTCCCCACCCCGTTCCCATTTCCTACTCCATTCCCGCTCCCGCCCCCATTCCCATTCCCACCCGCATGCACCCCCTCCTTATCCCTCCCCCCCAAGCGCGTATACACCTCCGCCCACGCACAGCACATCCCCGCCAGCCCCTCGTACAGACTGTACGGGTGGTCCGGGGCGCGCATCTCCCCGCTCTGAGTGAGCGCGCGCACGGAGGTGGCGAGCGAGGCGAGGTGCGCGGCGCGTTGGAGCCAGTAGCCTGCCTGGGGGGTGTTTGAGGGAGAGGAGGAGGCGGTGGGGGTAGAGCCGGAGGAAGAGGAGGAGCGGTGGAGGTGGAGGGAGTGGTGCGCGTGCAGGGAGAACGTGCGTTTCGCCGGCGCAGCAGAAGCGGGGGGCGAGGGAGGAGGGGACGGGTGCGGGTCGAGCGCGGAGGAGGCAGCGAGCAGCGCAAAGACGGACCCGGCGACGCCGTGGCAGAGACCGACGCCCTTCCGGAGCAGGCCGTGCGTGTACACGAGCTCCCCCGCGCGCGCGGCGGCCGCGAGCGCGGAGGCGTGCAAGGCTGGGGGGAGGGCGTGCGTGCTGGGGGAGACGGCGGCGCGTCGGAGGAGCGCGGCGAGGAGCATGAGGTGGCCTGGGGCGCCGTGGCACCAGTGGACGAGGGCGGAGGCGGAGGAGGGGTCCTCGTCGACGGCGAGGTGTTTTGTTTCGTCGTGGGTGGCGGCGCCGCCTGGGATGGTCGGCATGTGCCGGCTGGCTTTGGAGGGCCAGTTGCCGAGCGGGTCTTGGATGGTGAGGAGCCATTCGATGGTGGAGAGGATCTGGGGCCAGTGAGGTTTGGTGAGGGCGGCGGGTGCGTGCAAGAGCATGTGGAGGATTCCCGCTGCAGCAACAAATTTGAGGAGGGGATATGGAGGACAACAAGGAGGCGAACGCACCGACACCGTGGGCCGCTCCCAGGTAACGCGAGTCGTGCCATCTCCACATGAGCGCAGGAGCGGTTTCTCGTTCGCTCTCCTCGAGCTCGTCGCGATACATGTCCGCACCGACTTCTCCACGTTTGATGATGTCATCGACGACTGCTTTAATAGCGTCGTCTGAACAAAGCTGTTCGACGTCGCGGACAACCTTGTCCTTGGGCTTGCTGGCGGACGCGAGGTCATTCAAGGTGACGAGCAGCTCCGAGCGGAGAAGAAGGAGCGCATATAGGAAGCCCGCTCGGCCGTAGAGGACTTCGCATCCGTCGTCACTCAGCCCCTCCGACGTGACCAGATCTTGCGCCGCTATGAGGAGATCCATGGCGCTTCGCCACGTCTCTGCGAGTTCGATCTCCTCGAGTACCTCGCCATCGAGCTTTCCGCGGCGTGCGTGTTTGTGGGCAATGGAGTCGGGGTTCTGACGTAATCGAAGCTGGCGGACGAGGATGAGCGTGGCTGGGCCGACGCCGGTTTCGAGGAAGCCGATCCTGCTCCCGCGATGGGGTTCGTGGAAGGGTTCGGCAATGAGGGAAGAAGTAGGCGTTGTGGGGAAGGGTTTGGAGGGCAGTGCGCCGAATACGCGCATGTCCATTATGATCTCTCCTGCAAAGATGATGAGCAACTCTAGCAGATATGGTACGTAATGTCCCGACATACCTGCGCTTCCCGTGTAAACTTTGGGGCTAGACGAGGGGTGCCTGTGCACGCGAAGGACATTTTCGACGAGGGCTTCGTGTATGCGGTTGCGGACGGACTTGAGATCTGTCGGGGGTACATTGGTGTGAGGAATGTGTCGCGTAGGCGCAGCAGACATGGCGGGGAGCAAAGTACGGGCACCTGGGGCAAGTCTGGACGGAGGGAATGATGAACGCGGGAAGAGAGCCTTGGAGAGGGCGGGCTAATAACGGACGGGCGGAGGCGCGCCTGGACTGACGTCAGAATGCGGACGGCTCGCTGCGCCCAGCATTGGTCCATCCTCGTCCCGACGCCCGTGCGGCACGGACGGACCTCGTGCGCGAGCCTTGTTGTGTCGGCTTAGCCAGCAGCTTAGGACACGTTCCATGTGGCCCTCTTGCGCCGCCGGTCTTTGGACCTCGAAGCTAGAGCGGCCAAGCGGGGCTTTTTTCCGGACAACGGCTCTACCGGGAGTCTAGGCTGCCTTCATTCTCGAAGCTTCCTACCTTGCGAACTATGTCGGAATCGCTAGGGCGTGTGTTATCATGCATAGACGGCAAAGAGCTTGTAGGAATGGGGTAGAAGGTCGGGGGTCGGATGGTGAGCCGGAAGATGCGTCTCACAGCGCAGGCCGCGAGAGTCCTGACCTTGTCCGCGCCGGACCGGTTCCCGGGGCTTGACGGACCCCCGTCACCGCATCCTGGAGGCAGAAATAACGCGGTGTGGTCTCCCTAGACCTGCGACCCAATTCGAACTGTCTTATGTTCTCAACCGCTCGCATACCCAGTGCTCAAAAGACTAAAACATCCAACGGAAATGTATCGCTAATTACGACGCCGGTACAAAGGCTAACTTTCGGACTTTATCCCTCCAGATCCGAGTCGTGCGACAGGCACTGACACGATGCTCCCACTGACAGCATCAACGAGCCCTTTGGACTCCGACTCCGACGTACCAAGATGCATCTCCAGCGTACACCCAGCCCGGTTCAGACTACTCTGTGTGAACCAGACTCGTAGCGCCTTCGACGACCACATCACGGGGAATGCCTTTGACAGCCCTGGCCAGTGCTCCGACTTGAGGTGGTCTTGCGGCTCGTGGTCAGGCGACGGCTGCTTCGTATTTTCCACTACGTCCACCGTCTTCACCGATACCCAGTGCTGCATGGTCCCCTCACATTTGCACCTCCCCAGCGTCACCGAGACGCGCGATCCCCACCTCCGGTACAGGAACAGGAGCGTTACCGGGGACAGCCCGTTCCACTCCAGCCCGCCAGGGAGTGCCGTCGCCGACTCCAGCTCGAGCCCTAGCTCCTCCTGTAGGGATCTCAGCGTGCAGTGGGGGAATCGGAAGGGCATGGTCGACGCTGCGCAGTTCATCAGTGCCAGGGCCGACTCCACGTTGGTGTTCGCCCGGAATCGCGGTCGTGGCGTCAGATAGACGTCCGTCCACTCTGGCACACCCCAGCCTTGTGCATAACCCTGTAAATGCTCCTCTCGAAGGAGGTCTCCGATGCCCGCGATTCGGTGTGCTTGGAAGCTGCAGTGGAAGAGTGGCCGTTGTCCGTCAGGCGAGTGCTCGCAAGGTGTAAGGAAGAGGCCGAGGGATTCGGACTGGCCATCGCTCGCGTTGTCGCAACAGTACAAAACCGCGATGCTGCAAGTCGGAAGCCTGATGACAGGGACATGTGCACATACGCCGTACGGGGTTGGGGTGAGGGTGGGGATGTTAGCAGCGGGGCCGGAAAAGGCGCCTTTGCTTCCTATTTGACTACGAACCTACGAAGGATCCGTTAGTAGTGCGCCGCGTTGACTGCATTTGGCACACTCACTCTGAACTTGCTGTCGAAAGTTACGTCTCCGCATGTCGAAAAGTCCCATGGCGAAGTGGCTAACAGATAGTTGGACTTGGCAGAACAATCGTGAACATGCTTCGGTAGCGAGCCGGGCTCTTGAAGCTTGACCCCAGACATCCGCGGTCCCCACGCAAGAAGGGATGTGTCGATTGAGTTCCTCATGATCTCGTCCTGGAGACGGTAGAACGCCTTGCGGCCTTCCCCATACACGGTCGGCATGTTGATACCAAAAATACCCATCAAGCAGTACGCCTCGTCCTCCGGTCGCGTCGTCTCGCGCAGGGAAGCCCACGACATGCGCTGTGCGATGCTGATGTCGGACACGTCCACCTCGAACGTAAGAACCTTCTTCGGAATACTCGTGATCTGCGTGAGGACCTCCGCGAGCTCTGCTTTCGACCCGAGCCGGCTCCAGTCGGCGGACATGAACAACAGCGTGCGGGAAGCGAGCAGTTCCTGAAGCGTCCAGCCGCGCTTATGCCAGCGGCTCTGCGCGAACTGTTTGTCAAACGTCGCCTCGGGACGTGCGTTCTCCGTAACGTCTGCCAAGTAGGCATAACAGACCTGCGCGAGCGCGTAGTAGCGGAACATGGAGTTGATGGCTTCCGAGAGCTCCGCGCTGCTCGACTTGTCGATGCAGCACGTGTCCGCCCACGCCCACTTGAAGCCGTCGGCTTTTGCGCGCTGGCAGAAAGCGCGCAATTTGGGCGACACGAAGTCGCGCGGATTCGTGCTGCGACTGAGATCGGGAGCAGTGCTCATGCCCGTGGGCGGCTCCGAGACAGTAGTTGGATCCGAGCCAGATGCTGTGGACGTGGTGGCCAGCGGCCCGTCTGGCGTGGGAGAAGGGCACGTTCGTGCTTTCTTCGATGGCGGCTCTTCGGGCTGAGGGTCAGCCAGCGCCTCCGTTTCGGACTCGACGCGGGCCCGCTTCGTAGCTTTGCGACGACCAAGGGCGCAAATCCAGTCGACGATATCCCCCCAACCGGGCTTCTTCTGGAATTCGTCGCATGTTACGTGGTCCTTCGCAATGGCTTGAACTTGTTGTAACTTCTGCTCCTCCTTCTCCAAGCTAAGTCGTTTCTGGGCCTCGGCGCGCTCTCTGCAATCTTTTACGATGGCCTGAACTTGCTGAAAGTCCTGTTCCTCTTTGTCCCAGACGTGGGAGAGGATGGCATACCCTCCGGGTACAGATTCTGGAGACGTGAACTGGACAAGCTTGGAGGTAGAGGTGCACAGGAGCCACATTTCTCTGCGTATGCGAGGTGAGCCAGTGCCATCGATTTCACCGTTTAGAAGAACAGACCGAGAGAGATAGCTTGAGATAGAACAGTTAGATGGATATGAGAGATGCTGAGCTTCGGAATATGCTGCTGAAGGGGGATCTAGTTGGGATAGGCAGACGAGGCGATTGATACTTGTGTAAGGTCAGGTACTCGCAGGCTGAACGTGAGTATGACCACCACGTTCCGGGGTCAACGAGCCACACAGAGAAGGGTTCAGGGATATTAAACTTACGGGCTTGAGATCGACACAAACGTGCAACACGTAAGCTCCTCGAGGTAAGTTCCACCACCCCTAAACTTAAAGCTGTCGATGGAAGGGAATCCGAGCGATTGAATTGAGAAGGCTAAGATCCGGACGCTCCCGAGCTTCGAGGGCGCAGCAACGGTGAGGCATTGAATGAAGGATGGCTATGGAAGGCTGCTCGGATATGAAATTATCGCTCGACGTTGGCATATCCAGCCGATACCGAGACCACGGGCTACTATGAGTGCGCCTTGGGAGTCCGTCACATCCTGCGGAGAAGTTGAACCATCATTCCAGCGCGTAAGAGGGTCATGTATGCGCACCATTTAGGTCTCAATCACAAGTATCCTGTATCATGATAAATGAGTACACCGCGTGCTAGGCTGTGAACAAGCTTCAGGCCAAGAGTTACGACCAGGCGAGGGGAAGAGGTTCAAGTTCAGGAGGTTCGGCCTTATTTAATGCCAGGAACTTAGAGATTTGCGGTTTGAAAGGACGCTACCAGAAGTTGAGTGTGGCATAGCGTCCCGCTCAGATTGATATATGCGCGATTTTGGACGAAGCTGAGTAGATGATCACTGAAGTGAGATGAGCTGCTGGTCTAAGACGACTCCGCGTGGCACCGGAGCCATCCGGAAGGCACGCAAAGGCACGACAACTGGCGTCTAGCTTGCCTAATCCAGCCGAGACACGTGGGTCGAGAGGCGCCAAGCATCATCTGAGACCTGTGGCAACACCCGAGACATCGACATCTGCCCGTTGTGAGGTGTCGGATGATTGTTCGCAGCGGACGTCCATCGGACCATCATGCTTCTCTGTCTTGTCCAGCGTGCCATCGGATCCTGATGGCCTCTGCGGTTCTACGGTGTTGTGGCTGACTTGGTCTTCGCGCTGTCTGAAATTTTGGTCTGGATGCTCCTAGATCGCGCTGTCGCGCCTTCTCTGTTCAACTGACGCTGGAAGACTGAAGTACTGCATTCAAACTGCATTGAGCGTCAGGCTTCGCCCCGAGCGAGTGCTCAAGCGCTCATCTTTGAGGTGGGTTTGTAGGCACGAGACGAGATCCGCAAAAATTATGTACTTGGAACGACCAGCCTGCTTTCACTCGACGTCAGCATTAGTGCAGATGCCGGCAATGCGATTGTCGAGCTGCGTATGACACGTACGTGAAGTCGGCTCATCTAAGCTACACCTTCCATTCTCCTCTCAACCGCGAGCTATGCACATCCTTGGCTATTTTCTTTACTTCAGCGAAGGTTAGGCCATCATGACCATTGGCACCGCCTAGCGATAGAGCTTGCTCGGAAGCAAGCCAGTCGAGCAAGGGAACCTCACCATCCCATGGCACGACCGCAGCTCGAAGGATTCGAGCTCGTCCTGTGACATGCTAGCGCGTGCCTGGCGGGGAATGATCGGTATCTTTCCTCAAGGTGGACATTTCAATGTAATTCCACTGTCATTCGGCGCCGCCGCAATGTCTGGGATCCGCACCCGCAGCACGTCACCGTGCGATCGTCCGGATTTCCGAAAAGCAATTACCGTGGCGGATAGTGCTGGCATGCATGTTTAGGCTCGCCCCCGATTTCCTGAGTGTACATTACAGAGTTTGGTTGTCTGAAGACTCTGAACACACGCATCGTGCGACTGCTCTTGGAAGAGGACCGCCCCGAGTCGCTTCGCGTTTCTGCTTGCCTCGATCGTAAAAGCTCCACGGCACTGAGGTTATCCCACCACCCTCCGCAGCACGCGAAAACTCTCGCACGCGCGCGCGGCTACCTCTTCCTCTCCCCCTGTGCGCGCGCACGAGACGGCGCTCTCACCAACGATCGCAACGCGAAAATAACGTCCGAAGAACGAAGATGCCATGGAGTCTGCCTGTCTGAGGTGCCGTCGTCGTGCCGCGGCGTCCGGCAGGACGATGGGTTCTTGGTCTGTTTTCGTGCGCGCGCCCGGCACGCGGGCGTTCATCTGCCTGGGCGAGAGCGTGGCTCGGATGCACAGGATTGGAGACTATGGAGTGGAGCGTCAGGGCAGGGGGCCCCCCGGTTGTTGGGAGGGGGGCCGACGATGCTGGTGTTCAGCGGCTCATCGCAGCGCTGCCGGGCTCGGCAGGGGGCTATTTGTAGTGCAGCGTCCGCCGGCATGCGGTTTGTATTCTTGGACAAACGCGCGAGGGCAGAGCTAGAAGTCGCGCTGGACGGGCGGCGGAGGAAACGGCTGGACGAATTTGTGCGTAGGCGCAGAGGTATTACAGTCCCGAGCATCACGACCTTTGTTGAACTCGTGGTAGGCATTGGTGTAGTGATGACTACGCGGGTCGGATCGTGACATCAGAGGATGGATCTGGGTAAGAAAGAAATGCCCGAATGCTTCCGGAAAGCGCCGCTTAGCCGGTGAAAGAAGGTCTGGAGAGATCATCGCCGGAGACTTCACTGCTCGGCCATTGTCGTCCGTGCGGCATATTCAGTCATAAGAATCATGCGGGGAGGGTGCACGCTGGTGCACGACGAGCAAACGCTCGCGCGTATTCTGCGTGTTAATCAGCCACGACCGCTCTTCCTCCGACAGCGTTTTGGCCGGAGAGATCGCAGGAAGGAGGTGGAGCGTTCGAAGTATAATCTAAAGTCAGAGCTAGCTGCTTGCGGTCGGAAGGATGAGGAAAGAGAAGAGACGGAAAACGAGCACTGCCTCCCCGCGGACGAAAACGGCGGGACCGTGTCGGATGCGAACGCTCTAATTTTACCAGGCGTGCCGAGTCGGCGCGGCGCCGAGGGACGCCTGCGTTGCCGATGGCTGGCACAGTGGACGGGAAACGCGAGGCGAAGCGACGTGGAGGGTGAGGACGGCGAGGCCATGGGCGGGGGGCCAAGCCATGGAGAGGATAATGAAGTGGGACGAGGCGACGGTGGGAGGCGAGTTTGGCGGGGAGAGGAGAGGGCGGGTCGGGGGCTCGAACCCACCGCGGACAGTCGCGGCCGACCGAGAGACTGCTAACCGGGCGCTAGCCGGCGACGGGCGCGGGGGCAGAGCCGGGAGTTGCTTACATAACCGGGGAGGACGCGAGGGACGGTCCGTATATAGCCAGCAGGCGTCTGGCGAGGGACAACAACGCCGCCGTCGCTCTCCACTTCTTCCTCCTCCCACCACATCCACCACAACACGACCGCTCCGTCCGTCGTCCGACACTCTCCTTTAGCTTTCCCCAGGACGACCCCATCCTGCTCCCCCCCGAGGGCCTACTTCTAGCCTATCTCTAGTCTCCTTCCTACTCTTCGCCCTAATCCTTCCTTGCCTTCCGACGCCCCATCATGATCTCTCCCAGCCAGCTACCATGGCTGGCCGTTTCTCTCGGCGCAGCAACAGCCCTCGCCCAGTCTCACACCGCAGGCTCCTTCGAGGATGGAGGTGACACCCAAGTCAGCGCAATGATGGTCCGTCTTTTTCGCTAGTTCCTCCTCGCCTGCTGCGGATCCCTCACATCCGTACTGCCCCACCCAAGATGTTCCTCGGCAACCTCGACAAGGTCTACATCCTCGACAAGTCTGAGGCCAACGCTGCCAAGTTCGGCGACTTCCCCGCTATGGGCGCCGTTTACGACATTGCCTCCCGCACTGCGACTACGATGGGTGTCACGACCAACGTCTTCTGTGCCTCGGGTATGCACCTCCCCAACGGCTCCTTTGCGACATTCGGTGGAAACGGTGCCGTCGGTCCTGGCGGCAACATCGGTGACACCACTCCTCCCGACAACCCGTTCACCGCGACATTCGACACCACCTTCGGCGACTATGACGGTACCAAGGCGATCCGTATCCTCGACCCCTGCGACGACAGCGACGACTTCTCATCAACAAAGTGCCAGTGGTTCGACAACTCATCGCTGCTTTCTATGCAGAGTCAGCGTTGGTACTCGGCCGCTGAGCCTCGTGGCGACGGTTCGATTGTTCTCATCGGCGGTTTCACCAACGGTGGTTACATCAACCGCAACTACCCGAACGTTGACCCTGCAACCGAGGGCGGTGCCGCCAACCCGACGTACGAGTTCTACCCCGCCAACGGCCGCACACAGCAGACCATGCAGTTCATGATCGACACTTCTGGTCTCAACGCGTACGCCCACACCTACCTCATGCCCTCTGGCAAGATGCTCGTACAGGCGAACTATTCGACCAGTTGGTATATTCTCCATTTTCTCTTCGTCGTTGCTCACGCGCGTTATCTCCAGTGCTTTGGGACCCTGATACCAACACGGAAACCCGTTTGCCCGACATGCCTGACCAGATCGTCCGTGTCTACCCGGCATCCGGTGCGACTGCTATGCTCCCGCTCACGCCCGCCAACAACTACACTCCTTCCGTGATCTTTTGCGGTGGTATCTTGATGACCGATGAGCAGTGGGGTAACTACTCTTGGCCGTTCGCCGACACTTGGAACATTCCTGCGTCAGGCAAGTGCCACACGATCACGCCCGAGCCCGAGGATGGTTCGACCGACATTGATTACGTCGAGGATGACGACATGCTCGAGACTCGTACCATGGGTCAGTTCATCGCCCTCCCCGACTTGACCATGCTTGTCGTCAACGGCGGTCTCAACGGAACTGCGGGATACGCCGACCGCACGCTCAACACCCTCGTCATGCCGAACGGAATGTCGCTCGCCTCCGGTCCCGTCGGCCGCCCTGCTCGCTACATCCCTACCGCAGCCAAGGGTTCGCGCTGGACTAACGCTGGCTACGAGACGTCGGATATTCCCCGTCTCTACCACTCGTCCGCCATTCTCCTTCCGGATGCGTCGGTTTTGATTGCTGGCTCGAACCCCAACGTCGACGTCAACACGTCCACCGTCTTCCCGACCACCTACAAGGCTGAGGTCTTCTACCCTCACTACTTCTCCGCCTCCAACCGCCCGACCTTCACTGGTGCTCCCGACACCCTCTCATACGGTGGTAAATCCTTCGACCTGACCGTCCCAGCTTCCGCGTACTCGGGTTCCGCCAACGACGCTGCGGAGAACACGACTGTCGTCCTCATCCGTGGCGGCTGGACCACCCACGCGATGAACATGGGTCAGCGTGCGATGCAGCTCAACAACACCTACACGGTCAACAGCGACGGCTCGATCACCCTCCACGTCGCCCAGCTCCCGCCCAACCCGAACCTGTTCCAGCCCGGCCCGGCCCTCCTGTTCGTCACCATGTCCGGCATTCCCAGCAACGGCTCGTACGTCATTGTCGGCTCCGGCAACATCGAGACCCAGCCTACGTCGGACGCCACCGTGCTCCCCGCCAGCGTACGCCTCGACGGTGCATCCGGCAGCGGCAGCAGCAACAGTAGCTCGAGCGGCAAGGACAGCGGCGCGGGCGGCAGCTCGCACACGGGCGCGATCGTTGGTGGAATCATTGCGGCCATTGCGGCTGTTGGCATCCTCGGTGCGGTTTTCGGAATTTGTATGGCCCGGCGGAGGCGCGCGGCCGCGCGCCAGGCGCAAGGGTCTTACCCGATGGGCTCCGCGTCTGGGGGCGCGGCCAGCGCCTCCGGGAGGGGCGCGGGCGGGGTCGGTGGTAGCGGTTATAGGGGTTCTGACTCGAGCGCTTTTATGCCGCTACCGCAGGGTAATGAGAGCGCGACATGGGGCGCGAACGCGAGCTCTATGAACCTCAACGCGCCGAACACACCGTACTTCGACGACGTCAGGTCACAAAGCGCCGAGTTCGACCCCTACCTCCAGAACGCGCCGAGAGTCAGCAATGCGAGCCGGACAGGATATCGAGCAGGAGGAGGGTATTGAGAGGAGAGGGAGGGGAGGAGTTGCGCGCGTACATATTGACTGTGTTGCGGAGGACGCACGGACCTTGACTGGCGATCTTACCATCTACTTGCTACTACTGTCTATTCCCGGACATCATCATCCCATCCACGCTATCGCATTCTCGACGACACTCGCACGCACGTATACCGCACCGCAAAACGGTTTGCACCTCGGCCGCAGGACGCACGGACTATGGCTCTCGCTCGCATATAGCCTTCCTTCGACGTGCGGACGCTGTTCGTTTCGGTTTCGGTCGTCGGCTCTCCTGTCGTCGCCGGTGCTCCGTTCCAGACGTCGTGTATGCGTTGTACAGGCTAGTCGGTGTTGTTTCCTGCTGATCTGGATTTGGTTGTGGAGGTAGATACTACTCTCCCTCCCGCGGCGTAGCGTTGTCGATGACGACTACCCCAGGCCCCACGTCCGTAGATAATTTCTGTGCTTGCAGACCGTGGCCGGCCGTCTGTGCTTGTGTTCATGTTGCATCTCCGCGCGCACTTGTTTGTGTTCAGGGACTCTTCATCACCTAGACACGCTCGTGCTTTTGTTGTTCTTTTACCCCTTACCCTTTCTCTGCACGACGCTTACGCTTCACGTTACGTATATACCAGGATCCCCTGTTTCCCTTTTTCTTTCTGCTCTTCATTCATGACCTGCGACGATTTCCTACCTGTACTGGATCGGTTCTCGTAGTCTCGCCGTTTCTCCAATCTCTATGCTCCAGTATTCACCATGCTTATCTCATCTTTGGAACTCACTGCGTTCAGCTGGTGTTCAGTTTTACCTTCATTTACCTTCAAGCTTCATTTTCGTGTCTCGCGTCTCGCGCGCGGAACGCCACCGACGGCATTCCCGCGAGAGCTGAAATGGTGGCGTCGGGTGCGCCCATGACGACATCGGGATCAGCCAGGCTACTTATTCCCGTCGCGGACGCGGACGCCGTGGACTCATCGCGACTTCTAACCACAACGCCCACCTCAGGAACGCTCGCTCCTTGTAGATCACGCCGAAACCGCGCCCTGCCCCGCCAGCCCTACTACATTCAGAATGCCAGCCGGCGCCGAGAACATTGGCAGTGGCCTGACGAAGCGCCAGCTCGCGGTGGGAGGCATCGAGCTCGACGTGTTCTCTCAGCCGGCCGCAACGGCGGCGAGCGCGCCGGTAGCGGTGATGTTCCTCCTCCACGGGCGGAACGGGTCCGCGAAGAAGATGGAGGGGTACGTCGTCCGGATCTTCGAGGAGGTCGGCCGTTTCCGCCGTGAGCGGGGGAATGCCAGTGTGCGCGCGAGGGATTTGATTGTGGTTACGTTCGTGAGTTGGTTGATGCTAGCGCTGTTTACTAAGAACTGCGACTGACTTGAATGCGTTTGGGACAGGATCAAAGGAACCACGGAAGACGGTTGGTAGATAAGCAAGCGAATATGGGCTGGTCGGAGGACAAAAGCAAGGATAATCCGAGACATGCGTAAGCTGCAAGTTAGCAGTTCTAGTGCTCGCATTGATGAGTGTTGCCCAGGATGGACCTCTACTCGATGTACAGTGAGTCCGTAATTGATTCAGAGGATTTAAATGGTGGCAATAACATTGGGTTTTCGCAGCGGGAACGGCACAGGATGTGTCGTTCCTTATCGACCTCCTGCCCTCGTACTTATTCCCCCATGGGGAGCGAGTGATCGACAAGTGGTTATGTGCCGGACGGAGCCTCGGCGGCCACGCAACTTGGATCGTTCTCAAAACCGGCGAGTATAAAGTGCTACGCTCAACTTGAGCTTTGCTCTTTTCGTGCTGACTGTCGTGGGGACTCTGACAGACCCTAGAGTGCAGATCGGGATTCCCATCATCGGTACGTTTATCCCACCACGTATCGCGTGGTTTGGAACTTCACTCACGCCGTCGTCATGTATAGGATGCCCGGACTTCGCCACGCTCATGTCTAAACGTGCAAAGGCGCATGGGCTGCCGTTCGGTCCGCCATACATGCCGGACGCATACAAGGAGCACATCGCGCGCACGGACGCCAAGGCTGCCCCCTACACCGCGCGCGATGCGTCGAACCCGTTCTTCGGGAAGAAGATCCTCGTGCTTTCCGGGAAGGACGACAAGATCGTGCCGTGGTCGGCGGGGAAGGAGGTGATCGAGAAGTTGGAGGTAGGTGAAAGCGGGGTGAAGGAAGTGATGTTGGAGCCTGGGATCGGGCACGATTTCTCGCCGGCGATGGTGGATAGGGCGGCGAGGTTTGTGTGGGATCACGCGTTGGTCGCTGGGGCATAGTGAGAGGAAGACGCGGCCGTGTATGATAATTCTATGGCAGTGACAGTACAGATAACAAAGGAAATAACTTCTCGAAGGAGCCATCGATTTCGCAAGCCCAGAGCAATTGCATACTTACAAATTGTCCTATAAGGAAGTGGTGGTTAGTTAGGTAAGATCCACAAGTTCCTGAACTTCCACGCATTCATCGTCCAGAAGACGAGCATGGTGAGGACAGACATATCGTGGGTCTCGTCAAAAGCCATCTCGGGCAACACCCTTGCCGAGCTGAAATCTGGAAGATGTGACGTCAATTAAACACGACGAGGTACGGACAACGCAGTGATGGGCACATACCGTAGCTCCAAGTCCCGAAAACCCACTTAGTGTAGTTGGTCACGACGAACCACCGGAAACCACAACGCTTGCAGGTGTCGTAAACCAACGCCCACAACCGGAACCAGTTAGACCATAGATCGTATTCATCTCTGTCAAAGCACCCTGGTTTGAACTACGGGCATGGATATCGTTAGATTCTATTGGACGATAGCGTCGGCGTAAGGGACGTACGTCGCGGTCCATAGCGAACAACTCGAAGTCGCCCGAACCGAAATCCCAAGGCGGGATGGCGAGAACAACGACCCCCGGACGGAGAGGGTCATCCCCCTGCCGCAAAGCATCAGGTCAGCCACATATACGTACTTGGGAGAGAGCAGCATACGGTAGATTTTGGGACAGTCCTATCGTTGAACGTGTACATGTGCCACCGCGCCTTGTTCGTGTTCGGGTCCGTGATGCCGTAACGGACGTAGTTCAGGTCCTCCTCGTCGAACTGGCGCCGCTCGATGGTGCGGATGACCTCCGCGGCGGTGTCGAGCGCGAAGTAGCGCAGGGCGTGCAGGAACTCGCCCTCGGTGCTGATTACCAGCTTTTGGAGCGCCTCGCTCCCGAGCAGGCGGAAGTTCGGGCACGGCATCGTCAGCGCGTGGTTCCTGCGGTGGGCGCGGAACTCATCCTTGTATTCCTCGATAACTGCGAGGGCGGGACGGTGGAGCACAAGAGGTGGTCAGCGCGCGAGGAGAGGTGGCCAGCGCATGACGATCGACTTACATTTCCTTGCTTCCTCATGAACCTGTAGGACCAACCCGGGATCCAAGACGGTGGCGTTCCGCGCCCTGCGCTCGTGCCCCGGATCGCAGTTGAGGTTGTCGACGTTGTTCCACCTCGGGGCATACACCCGCACAGGCGGCGCTGGCGGTTGGACGATGAGTGGGGCGAGGTATGCTTGCAACGCGTACCACGGGAGCGGCTCCGGGTCCTCCTCGGTGGTTGGGATCACCTCGCTGAACGTTGGTCCCAGCAGGGACCCGGAGGGGATGAGCGCATGGGCGAAAGGAGGCATCGAGGGTAGGACGTGAAGAGATGGGTGGTGACGGGACGAGAGGTGCGGGTCGGAGGTGAATCGACGAAGATGCTGCAACGCCTTATAGGAGTGAGGACGGTCCGTGCTTGACAGACCAAAGGGACAGTGAGCGCAGCGGCTTTCCCGCTTTGGCCGTCAATAAAACAAAGCCTTACCAAGTGGCGTGTTTCGACCGCTGGGGTGCGGTTGTCGAATGCTAAAACCATTGTGGATGAGAACAATACGGCACGGTTTTGTCCCTCAAGCGTTGCTTAAAGTTGAACAGCACAGAGTCTGTCTTAATAGCGCCACTCATTCACATGCATTAAGTTGCGTCAACCACCTAAATGAAACAGAGCATGGCATAGCATCAACCACGTAGCAGGCCAGAGCGTAGAATAGGGACACTACAGCTTCTCCAAGCTCTCTAGCAACACCCTGACGCCCTTGCCATCAGCATCCTTGATCGATTTCCTGGTCTTCGTATCGAACCAGCCCTTCACAGTCGTCCGGGAGACATCATCCGCATCGGCCGAGGCGAGCTGCTCACACAGCGCTGCGACCACGAACGCGCCCTCACCCCGCGCGAGCGCGATGGTGACGTCGCGGCCGACGTGCTTTACGAAGCGTGCTGCGAAATCAGAGGCAGAGAAGCGTGAGGAGCGCTCCACAGTGCGTGTTGTCTGGGAGAAGTGTCCTCCTTGGAGGAGTAGTTTGTATAGGCGGGAGGTGTGAGGGAGGGAGATGGGATGTGGAGAGGAAGGGTCGGATGAGGGATAGGGCACAGCAAGGGCGGCAAGGAGGGTGTCAGAGGGGGTAGATTTATCTGAAGACGAACGGATCTATGAGCCAAGGGATGACTTAGGAGGCCACGAGAACTTACCGCCGTCACCTTCTAACATCACTTCGCCCACGACCAAGCTCCCACCGGTGTCTCTTGAGACGTCGACGCCCTTCTCCGCTATCCAAGCGAGCAGGCCTTCGCTAGCCGCTTTGCGTATTTCTGACTCCCGGAGAGCATCATCCTTCTTGCTAGTCTTTGCTCGGGTGGAGTCTGTCTCGGCAAGTGTCGCGATTTGGGATGGGGTGAAGTGGCGTCGTGTTCGTGGCGCGACGAGGTAGAACAGGGAACGTCTCCCTTGAGAGGTCGTGTATAATGAAGGGGCAGCCGCGACGATGTCCGAGACCAAAGACTTGATGGTAAGTTTCGTGTCACTAGAGAATGATGAGGTCCCGCTAGAGGAGTTCGTGGAAAAAGAGTCTTACTCAATGACGTCCAAGGCGGTGAAAAGGACGAGTTGCGCTTCGTCGTCTTTGCACATACGTTCGACGTGTGGCTTGATAGCCTTGACAATCTGCTTCCTGTCCTGAAATATGATGTTAGATTGGATACATCTACAACACATCGAGAGACATACCTTGGCGGTTCCCCAAGCAGTGAATTCCCGGACAACACGACTCCCATCTTTTGTATGGACCATCTCTGCGAGTACGTCTTGACATCTTCGAGCAAAATGTGAATGAACGGACGTGGAAGGTCGCGGAGAGGACGTACGTCTCGAACATCTCACGGCGGAGCTTCTCGGCCTCGACTTCGTCGTCCATCTCGGCTACAACCGACAGATACTCCCATAGCGCGCGATGAACGATCGCGTGCGCTACCGCACCCTTGTCCGAGTTGTTGAAGCTAAGAAAATGTCAGAGCTCCGAGCGAACTTACTGACAGAGAGAGCACTTACATGGTGACCAAGTTATCCTTCAATGATGAGAGCACGCGCTTTCTCCGATCACTCTCGAGCCCCTCAACGAGCCCCTTCAACCCGCGCTTCGAACGCTCCTTCTCCTCGTCGCTCCCAGCCGTAACCGTGAACAGGTTTGCTTCCTTGCCGTAGAAATCGCGGATCAGAATGGAGCGCTCATACGCATTGGCGTAAAGCTCGAAAGCGTCCGCGAGCACTCCTGATGCTTCGCGGTGAAGGAGCAAGCGGAGGACAAGGCCCTGGAACTCGCGGATGATGATGGGACGGTATTTTGCGCAGAGGCGGATTAGCTTGGTGACAAGGAACTAGAAAGAAAAGATTAGGCAAAGCTAGATTTATACGTGCAGTGGCTAGATAACGTACCTTGGAGTACTTGCTCTGCGCGAGCTCCCTGTATTTGCCCTTGAGCTCCTCGGCGATTTCATTCCGCTCTTTCTGCCCACCCCACTTCACTGCCGTCTGCACAATGCGGCTCGCGTCATGCTTGAAGACGATATCCTTGATATTGCCACGGATTATGTCCATGAGCGCGTGAATATGCTTGGTGCGCTCCTCTTTCGAGAGGTTCTTCTGTCGGGCAAGAGTCCATGCGCGTTTTGCGTCTGCAAGGAGGACAGAATGGGGCTTTGCGGCCTTTCGTTGCTCGAGGAGGGCGCGCTGAGCTTTGTGGGACTCGCGCGCAGCTATGTCGATTGCATGTTAGTGCGTAAAGACGAATGGGAGCATAAGATCTTACCGTTGGGATTCTTGGGCTCCGTAACGTCCATCTCATCCGCCGCATCCTCCTCAACTTCTGCCTCTAGCTCGTCTTCCTCGGGGAAGTCGCCTTCAGAACCCGCATCTGAGCTCTCGCCGTCGCTGTCCTGGACAGCAACGGTCACAGGTCTGCTGCGTTTCTTGCCTTTAGGCTCCGGCGCGGTTTCGAGGTGAGGCTTCTTTGCTTTCGGACCAGACTGGGCGGGCGCAGAGCGCTTTTTGTTCGGTTTTTGCGTCGATGTGGGCATTTCAGACTAGGGGTGGAGAATGAAGAAGAAATGCGGGAGAGCAGAGCTCAAGGAGAGGTGAATGCTTCTGGTGCCGGGCGCGCGAGTGTGATCGAGTGCGAAACGAGCGTCTACCAAATTTCTTCTGGTCCGTGAAATCCGGGCAGACATCGGCACGGGAGGAGCGGACCGTACGGACGTTCAGACGGCCGGCGAGCGAGCTGATGGCTACGGGCACAGTTGTTCAGTATGGACGTTGAACGAGGTCGGCTGCGACGCGCATGGGAGCTATCGTAGTCGTACACTTAAAACATCAGGGATGCCATGGCCAAAACGTTGGCAGACACAGCACCAGGACATGCCGCAGGTATAACAGAGGTCAAGAACAGCAAACGAAAGCGTACACGAATATCCAGCAAAGTAGCGATACAGTACATATACACCTCCAGGGGTTTCCTATTTGACGATAGGATTCACGCCACGAGCAGAAAGGTAATCTTTCGCGGCGGTGGCACTCTGATATAGATGAGATTAGAGTTGGAATAGTTATGAGAAATGTTAGCTTACAAGGCCCTTGATTAGCTCATAGATGCTCTTGTCATGGTACCGCAAACCGGTGGCAGGGTCTGTATAAGGGCCCTGGTGGGGGTCGGTATGAGCAAGTGCGTTGCTTTGGTAGAACGATGTGCCGTACCTCTAAGCCTGTGATATCACAATATCTCCTTTGGGGAAGCACAGAAGGAGGTGCCTCAATAGACGCGTCTGCCACGCGCATCAACTATGCAAGCTATAGGACGATAACCGAGAGTCAACTCACAAGTGGGGAGGTCTTCTTCTGGGACCGCATCTTCTGAAGCTTGGGGCTGTCCATCAACATCCATACTCTCCTCCTTCTCCTCCTTCTCCTGCCTTCTCCGTTCCCGCTCGTTCTTCTCCCGCTCGCGTTCTTGGGTGAGGACTGCCTTCAGATTCTTAGTGCGCCGGTTGATATTCTTGGTATAATTCGGGTTCTTGAATGGCCGGCCGTATTGCAAGTAGGATAATTGTTCGGCCAATGTCTATGCTATACGGTGAGATACGACAAGTATACATTTCGGCCAACGGGAGAACATACAGGAACGGGCGGGGTGGGGGAGTCGTCGCTGTAGACGACTGTGTTCTTGCGTTTGCCAGCGCCCTTGGGTGGCCTGTAGTTACAATGGTGAGCTATGAGCGACGTTGAGGAGAGAACTGGTGCCCTACATGACGTCGAACGTCGGATGAGGGATGGTGGACGAACGGCAAGGGACAGGGGACTGCCGTTTCGCCTTGCGGGCCCGCGGGGAAACGCGTCGCGGGCCGCTGAGCCGGAAGACGAGGCGCGTTCGCGGCTCTCTCAACAGCTCTCAACTCGCACTTCACTTGAGACCGCCCTCGTCGACTACTTTCGGGTATCGGCTACGTACTCTTCTGCCCTGATTTCGCCTTGCAAGAAATCACCCACCTGACCGTTCCGGCTCGGCCGACCCTCTCTGGCCTCTATCGTCCGCCCCCGTTTACGCAAATCTGCCGTCTTAGCCTCCCTCGGGACGTAAATCTGAAATGTGATGGACGAACGGTATAATACGGGGCCTTCTCCGTTCCCAGGAATGCCTGCATCCGCGGCGACGACTATTCGTCCAGAAGTCGAACCGTCCTCACCAGAAGATGGCACAAACCTCAGGCTGAAATCCGAGATAGACATGCGGGAGCTCATGGGAGATGCGGTCGGGAATGTGAGTCTCGCAACGGTCGGTATAGCTTTGCATGAAGAGGCGGGCTGACTGGTAGCGGGACAGATGAGTATTAGTCCCGACCATAGGGACGTTGTTCTGGCTTCGTACGCACGTCTGAACCACTATGTTGCGCATATAGCTCATTTTGATGTGTATTCAGTCGGAAGGGTCTGTTTATCATTGATCTAGAGACACTATCCCACGTTCCTCGGTAAGTTACACCCGACTTAGACTTCAGCAGCGCTTATACGACGTATAGTTTCCTACCTCAAGGTGGAACTTGGGATGTTGCCGACGTACAATGGAACCCGCACCCTACCCATAACGAGTACATTGTTTCAACATCAAGTGAGAAACTGTGAGTTGCTGGATCGTTGAAAATCCCCTGTGTGTACTCAGCGATGTGCAGGCTCATTTGGAACTTGCTCTTGAGTGGTCGAACATCAATTGAGCATGTCCTGCGGTCCCACTATCGCGCTATTACGGATATCAATTGGCATACCATCGAGCCAGATGTCGTCATAAGTACAGGAATAGACTCTTGGCAATGGGCCTGGGATTTGCGTACGGTACAGAAGCCGATCATGGGTGAGCCCTGTCGTCCTTCAACGATACATAATTGATGATTGAATGTCTGTTGAACAGGTTTATGCGCATTTGGACGTGAGCCATACTTACTGAAGAGGTTTGATGGCATAGTTGACGTAGAGTTGTTTAAGCTGCTGGCACGCAAGTGAAATGGAATCGAGTGGATGGCAACATCCTTGCCTCCTCTCACGGCAACGAGGTCCTGATTTGGGATCGACGAGTATGATCATAGTGTCTGTCTCCCGAAACATCAGCTAATTCATTTTTCCTGTCCAGAAAGGATCTTTGCCCATCCAGAGTATTCGTGCTCACGATGCTAAGATCTACGGTATCGACTGGGCACATGATCGCCGCAACGAGCTTGTGACATGCTCGCTAGACAAGACGATCAAGATTTGGGATACTCAACATGCCACTCCGAATGTTACCATTAATACTTCATATCCCGTGTGGCGTGCTCGAGACCTTCCATTTGGTCAGGGTGTCCTCAGTCTACCTCAAAGGGGCGAAACGACGCTGGAGATGTATGTTCATGAGGACCCGACAGAACCGGTGGAAAAGTTTGACGGACATACGGATGTCGTCAAGGAGTTCGTTTGGAGAAGGGGTGGCAAAGGTTTGCCTCATTGTCGACTGACTGATGTACTGCTGACATCGCATATCAGACAACTCAGAGTTCCAGCTTATAACGTGGTCGAAGGACAAGACTCTCCGCTTCTGGCCGGTGGACACAGAAGTAATCCAGGTTCGTTCACGATGGCTTAGTAAGTGATCGCCAACGCTCATTGCAACATGTAGAAAGCAGGAACCACGCCAACCCGGACTATGGTTGTGCCGCCTCACCGCAGGAATTCGAAAGTCTCGTTCAGCAATCTGCCCATGAACAACGACTTGCCGCCCAAACTCTCTGCTCCGGTCGGCACCCGTGGGATCCTCGCCGAAGTCAGAGCGCCGCCATTACATCGGCCCGTTCGATTCGCTCCACGAGATTCGACTGCGAGGAGGAAGACCGCAGACACAGTCCGACCAGGTTTCGAGACGCCACAGCGATCTAAGCCGATGATCATTCCGGGCGCGGCGACGAGCGTGAAGGACGGCGGTAACTTGGGGACGATGAGTCGTGGTCCGTTGGCGGGCGGGCGCTCGGCGCAGATCGGGGCGTACGAGTGGCTCACGAAGCTCAAGGTCCGCGGGCCTCGCGACGGCAGCGGAGGCCCAGGCAGTAGGGGCGACAGCGGAGAAGCTTCAAGGATTGGGTCAAAGAGTCGGCCGCCATCGTTGTTGGACCGTTCGGCGTCGCAGGCGTTTTCAAGGACGAGGGAGAGGAGTATGAGTAGGGAAAAGGGAGAGGAGGATCCTGTTCCTTCGCTTCAGGAAGAGTACGTCTTCGCAGCGATGGCTTCATGCTTGTACACTGACACGACGGTGTCTAGAATCACCGCCGTCGTTCAGAAGTTGAACAACCCAAAGCTCAAACTCGAGAAAGTGAGTGCATCTTTTAATGTGCGACTGCTGTATCTCACAATGTCGTCCAGGCCGATTTTAGCAACAAGAAGCGGACATGTACGTTTGGGCTGCAAGGTCCATGGGGAGAGTCAACTTCAGTCTTCCTCCGCATCACCTTCACGTTCCCGCGAGAATATCCCCAAGCCAAGTATCCTGACGGTATCCCTACGATCGACTTGGAACGGACACCTCTTATATCCATGAAACAACGCGCGTTCATACTGCGTAGGCTTCGCGACCTGCGAGAGAAACAACGGCCATGCCTGGAGAAGTGTCTACGATTCCTTCTGTTTGGGGATCAACTTGAAGACAGTGCACGTGGTGTCATCCTTGATTCGGGGTCGTCATCGGAAGACGAGGCCGCGCCAGCGAGGACGGGCGATCCTGCGTCGTCAGTATTGCGAGGAGACAAGAATCTAGCTGAGCCGAGGACATCTCAGGGTGTTTTTGGTCCGAATGGTATGTTGTCTTGCTCCTACGAAGCCAATATCTTCATTCAACCTTGCTACAGGCCAGCTCGTATGCTTCTTTAGAGCGCCTCCTCGCATCGTCCGCAACCCATACCGCGAGATCTCCGTATCACCCTCCATTACCTCACGCGCGCCCGACGCACCACCTCGCCTGTTCCAATCCCCTGCTCTGCTCTCCGACGCCGTCAAGCGGCTCAGCTCCGCCGCTCACGACCGCAAATCGATCTCGAGCGAACGCAAGCGCGGCGACGAAGGGAGCAGCGGCGGTCCTGCCCCGAACGTCCTCCGGATTATGGACAACCTATTCACGTTCTCACATTCTCCGCACGCCATTCCCCCAGGGAGTGCTGGTGGGGGTGGGCCGCGGAGGGTGTCGGATAACTCGAGGCATACGGTGGAGGAGGGGAACAGCAACTATGCGTTGCTGCAGATGCGAAGGAGCAGCGTGTTTATCAAGGGCACGGAGGGCGTACTAGGTGTTCCGGACCCGGAGGCTGCAGCGCGCTACGTGATGAGGGGGACGGGAGGCGAGGGGGCGAAGGAGATGGAGGAGGTATGGAGGGTGAACGCTGGCGTCGCGAAGTTCTTGGGAAGGAGTGATCACGAGAGGGCGTTCAGGATGATGATGGTGCTTGCGAAGCGGCGTTCAGCGCGGGACGCGGTTTCAATGAGAGGAGAGGACGACTCGCTACTTGTCAAATTGGCGACGAGATTGTGAGTGCTGCTTCCCTTCGAGATTCTAATGTTCGCTGAGTTTCGTTGACAGATATGATGAGATGCTCGCGGAGAAGGACATTCATATGCTAGTGTTTCTATCAGTCTTTTTGCTCAAAACATTTCCTCAAGGTAGATCCATCAATTCTGCCTAATTTTACGCGCCGTAGACTAACGACCTCCTCAGAGAAATCGGAGGAGAAAAGAGGATCATTGCCCACGACGCCATCCCCTAGCGCCATTGCAACTCGCAAGATCAGTCTGGAGTACTTCGATCCTCACCGACCGAGGATTCGTCAAAGCAGCTCCTACTCCCCAAGCCTCTCAACTCCAGCAACACCTACGATGACTCCAGGGACGTATCCTGTGCCTAACTCGCCATCTTCAAAGGGGTCAGGGTCGTGGTCTAGCCTGCTCAACGTGAGACAGCTAGTCTCAGGTATATCAACGCCCTCATTTAGGATTTTATAACGTCACTAACCCTTGTCCAAGGCGTCCGTGGAAGTGCGGATGGCACCCCGGAGAGCACGAAGCATGCAGGATCTGTCGCGAGTCGTCGGGCTATTCTCAAGACCGATTCCGGCCGCCAGTTACCGAACTCGCCCATAAAGTCGTCGTGGGAGTCGGAGACGTTAACGTCTGCCGTTCCACTGAGCTCGAAGCGGCCGCCGACATTCTCACACGTGGTCCGAGTCGGCCGGTCGATCATCTCGGAGAAGCGGCAGATCGTGTTCCAGCCTGACCCGGATGATGACCTACGAGAGTGGGTGCCATTCTTTCAGACTGTGAGCTCATGCTAATGAGGCGCTTCTTCTATTGCAGGCCCCTCGTGAAGCCAGATATTCGAGGGCAGTTACTCTCTCATGTATTGGCCTACGCTGAGATGCTACTCGCTTGGCAACTTCTCGACAAGCGAGTAGAGTTGTTGAAGCTAGTCGAAGATGATCTCCGAGACTTGTCTTGGGATACGACGATTGCGGAGGCGACGCTGTACACTGCGCCTATTGGTACGCTCTACCCGGGTTTGTGGTAGGCTGTTCGCGTGACTAACTTTCCGTTAGGTTATCATCGTTTATGCGAGAATTGCGGTCATCCGGGTGATGTTGGGGCTACACTCTGTTCCGAGTGTGGCAACAGGCTGCCTATACGCTGTTCAATCTGTCGGTTGGCGATCAAGAGTACGTATGAGTCTGCGCAGCTGCTTAGATTGCCAGCTGACGCCTTACACAGAGCTGTATCATGCATGCTCCCGGTGCCTCCATGTCTCGCATATGAAGTGCTGGCGTGAACGAGACGACCCGACATGCGCCACGGGCTGTGGATGCGTGTGCGCGCAGCCCATATTCGAGCCGTTTTCTAACGGAATGATTGTACTATCTCCGATCGTTCCGATATCTAGCTAATATAGTGAGTTGTGAATTGATATTCCGAAGACCTCCACTCACAGAGCTTCCTGCAGAGGTATGACTATGGATGTATTCTATAATGTTACTATGATAGGGCGTGCGTATACTGCCAGCATTCACTAGTCAGACACCAACGCGGCTCAGGAGAACGTAAAGCACTGTACATGAAGCGAGTTTGTGTAGATCCCTTACCCTTACGTGTAGAAACTGGATCGCTCGGGCGCGGTGAAGACGAGAACGAGGTGGCCGGGCCGCCGGGGGTCTGGTGTGACGTGACGGGGCACGTGAGCGCGTCCACCGGGGCAAGCAGATGCAAATAACGCGCTCGCGTCCCGTCGTTGGAGGCGTGCGGGCGCTTCAAGCACCTGCCTCACCACCCGACACGCTCACCTAGGAAGACCCAGCGATGCCTCCCGTTTTTCGATCAGAGGTTGAGGAGAGCAACCTTCTCGATGATGTCTTTGCTGAGCTCGACAGCGTGGCCCCCGGCGGGCTCCCGTCCCCTCAACGTCGACGCGTCACGACCGTCGCGACTGGGCCTCCTCGCACTCCTTCGAGAGCCAAAAAGCTAGCCAAGTCGCCCATCGCGTCTCGCTGTCATGATTTCAAATACGTCTCTCCTCAACAGCGTCGCCTCGTGGTGCATGCCGTGGAACATGTTGACGTCGATGCCCTTGTCTATGGTGCCGAAGACTGGGACTGGGACGACATGAACTCAGATTTCATGACTCCCAAGAAGAGCAGTCCTGTGAAACCCAAGGTAATATCTGATCTTTTCACGAAACATTGAAATCTAATCTCTCCACAGCGTTCTCGATATTCTGTTTCCGATGACAAACCCACGGGCCCCCTCGCCACTCGCTGCGAGGTCCGGGACGTGCGAGTGGAATTCGTCAATAAACGCTTACACAAGGTATAGCCGTAATTAATTGCACCGTTTATGACCAATTATCCCTGCCCATGTTTAACACACCTTTAGATTCTCGATGTCCAGGTGTTGCCTTCCCACGAGTTGAGGCAAGTTACGTTACAGGACGACTGGACACATGCAGAAATCACACCCGGTACGTTTATACATCGTCTTTGAATTGCTCTCGCTCATACCATGTGCCCCGTTTCAAGGTGACATTGTCAACATACTGGGAGAATGGACAGAGACTTCGTCACGCGGCCGCGCGGCCATCTCTGTGTCGGCCAGACACAATTTCTTCATTCACCATCCCGACATCCTCATCACCGCAACGGCTCTGTCCAACACATCTCAGTGCCTCAGGAAGCCGCTCCTTGCCAACATGATTCGCTCGACGTCGGACGTGACGCCTGCCCTTGTGTGGGGTAATGTGCTTCACGAAGTCATGCAGACATGTATGAGCGTTCAACGATGGGACGAGAAATTCGTAAACAAGAGGATCGCCGAGGTCTGCCAAGCTAGCATGGGCGAGCTGGTACGAATCGACATGGACGTTGATCAGGCCATTATCGAGGTCAAGGCCAGGGCTAAGGGCTTGAAGGTTTTCGCCGAGAAATACATCTCTGACTCGCCCAAGGTAGGCTACTCGCTGCACTGCAACGTAATATGGAGCTGACTTCTACTCTAAGCCAAACGCCTTTCTGACCAACACACGTTCTGCGCGGAATGAATCCTCGCTCCTCGCTATTCCCCATCTATACGACATCGAAGAGGACATCTGGTCGCCTACTTATGGTCTCAAGGGGAAGATCGACGCTTCTGTTGAAGCAGTCATCCAAGACCTTGACGACGACTCAACCCCTTTCGCGCGCGCGAAGCCCCAACTGAAGAAGTATTCGTCCCCTATGCCGTTTGAAATCAAGACTGGTCGCGCAGTCGCGGGAATGGAACATCGAGCGCAGACGATGCTCTACACGCTGCTTATGGGCGAACGTTACGGGACTGAGGTTCCGAGCGGTTTGCTATACTACACCCAGAGCGAGGAGGGCGTCAGGGTGCCCGCAGCGAGGAATGAGCTGAGGGCGTTGATGGTGGCAAGGAACGAGATGGCCGAACACATGATGAACAGGCTTCGTGCGCAAGGGTCGATTTCAGTGCACGAGGAGGCAGAAGGCGTCAGCGTCATTGATGAACTGGAGTCTTGCCTACCTCCGACTATTGACAACAACCGCACGTGTGGCAGGTGCTACACTCTAGACACTTGCATGCTCTTCCGGAAGGTAAGTGCAGTCACATTCCTACCGCTATCTCTCTCATGTGTCACACTAGGCTGTAGAAGGTGTCGAGGATGACGACTCCGAAATCGCGGATATTTACGCCCTCAAGACGGGCCATCTCACGCCACCTCAACTCGCCTTCTTCAAGAAATGGGAGGCGCTCATCACACTCGAGGAGCGAGACTTGGTGCATTTTCGGAAAGAGCTGTGGACGATGTCCGCGCATGAGAGAGAAGAAAAGGGTCGTTGCTTCAGCGGCATGACACTGGACATTTCTTATCAGCCGGCACAAGCCTTGAAACCGACCAGTCAGCGCGAGAGCAAAATTCATCGTTTGACCTACCGGTTCGTCAAAGCAGACGCGGGCGGAGCGTCTCTACTCAACGGCCACATGTCCTTAGGCGAAGCTGTCGTCGTCTCGGTTGATCCTGGACTCTTCGCACTCGCCAGGGGGTTCATCGTCGAGCTCTCCCCTGATTCGGTCGTCCTAGGTGTGGACCACGAGCTTGACGAGGAGATGGTCGTGGACCGCCTGCGCGGGAAGGGCGCGAAGGTGCCCACGACGATTCTGTTCCGGATCGACAAGGACGAGCTGTTCGGCGGAATGGCAAGGATCCGGGACAACCTCGCGCAAATCTTCTACTCCGGCGCAGACCCACGGAGACTAGAGCTCGTCGTGGACTTGGCGGCTCCGCAGTTCCACGACAAGGACGAGGTAGATGAGGAGACGGAGGGGCTCAAGAAGCTGAATCGGGACCAGCGCGCGGCCGTGCGGACAGTCATGCGTGCAGAGGACTACGCTTTGATCTTGGGTATGCCAGGGACAGGCAAAACGACCGTCGTCGCAGAGATCATCAAGCACCTGGTCGAAGCAGGGAAAACCGTACTACTAACGTCGTACACGCACTCTGCCGTAGACACGATCCTGATGAAGCTAAAGGGTACTAACGTCCTCCGTGTGGGCAATCTGGACAAGGTGCGTGTATCGATTGTTCGTTCATGAACTATGTTAAGCCGCTTTCGCAGATTCACCCAGATGTCCAGAAGTACACGCTAGCGGCACGCCCGTTAGCAAAGACTATCGAGACGTTGGAGCATCAGCTGATGTCTCCGCCCGTCGTGGCTACGACATGCTTGTCCATCGATCAGTCAGTCGAGAGTTTCCTATGGCCGGTAGCTTCCTCCCTCTGACTGTGAGCTTGCAGCCCGCTGTTCTCCCGGCGCACATTCGACTACTGCATCGTAGATGAGGCGTCTCAAATCACTCTACCCACATGCCTGGGGCCTATGCGCTACGCGCGCAAGTTCATCCTGGTTGGTGATCATTTCCAACTTCCACCGCTCGTACGTACCTGCCATCACTTCTCTTTGCTCTACATGACCTGAGTATTGGTGCAGGTGAAGAACAGGGCGGCACGCAAAGGCGGATTGGATGTATCCCTCTTCCGGCGGTTATCGGATGCCCATCCGGAAGCTGTAGTCGACCTCACTCATCAGTATCGCATGAACTCGGAGATCATGCTGCTGTCGAACAGGCTCATCTATAGCAATCGCTTGAAGTGCGGCTCGGAAGCAGTCGCAAAGCAGAGTCTGAAGCTTCCGAACGCCTCTTTCCTGCAGTCCCTACACTCGCGATCGACGTGCCGCGACTCTGGGTGTTGGATGAACGGACTGATGAAAGAAAGGTGAGCGTAGTCGGTAGTCATGATCAGGGCTCGCACTGACAATTCTGATCAGCTGCAAAGCTGTATTCGTCGATACCGACAACGTACCCGCACAGGACTCCCGCGTCGGCGATCTCGTCGAGAATCGGGTCGAAGCGCGCCTTGTTCACCAGGTGACAGAGTGTCTACTTGGCTGTGGCGTGGAAGAACAGCAGATCGGCGTCATCTCGCTATACCGGCAACAGCTGAAGCTCCTGTCACACCTCTTCCGGGACCGTAAGAACCTCGAGATCCTCACGGCGGATCGAAGCCAAGGACGCGACAAGGACTGCATCATCATTTCTCTGGTACGGTCGAACGATGACGGACAGGTGCGTAGCTAGTCTTGTGAACGGATGCTGTTATGATGGTTGACACCGCGCGAGCAGATCGGGGAACTCGTGAAGGATTGGCGGCGGATGAACGTCTCCTTTACTCGGGCTCGCTCCAAACTCATCATCATTGGCTCCCGGAAAACTCTCCAAAAGGCGCCTCTACTCGCGGAATTCTTCGAGCTCATGGAGGAGCAAGGCTGGATCCTTGCCCTCCCTCCCTCCGCGCACCTTTTGCACAGCGTTACGTTGCAACGGGACTTCGAGACCCCAAAGAAGCGACGCGCGTCGGAGATGCTGGAGGTGTTGGAGAACGAGCCAGCGCGCGCGGCGGAGGACGAACGTGAAGACAACGTGAAGAGGAGAAAGAGCGCGGCCCTGACGGAAGAGGGCATCCTGAAAGGGAGGCCGCTCTTGAGGGACGTGATCAATGACCGGAAGTGATCTTCTCAGACCTCTTGTATACCCACATGGACTCAAACTCGTACATATACGCTGGACGCGACCTTGTATACTGGCATCTCTGTAGCATATCGTCTTCGGACTTTCAGTAGAGTATCTATTTCAGCTTGAATCGGCTGACGTCTTTGCCAATGCGGACGTGAACCTCTTCAGCTTCAAAGTTTCCGACACCGGGTTTGACGAGTTCAGAAGAGAACTCTTTCTGCAGTTGAGAGATGAGAGAGGGCGGGAAACGAGGAATGGTGGGGAATGAAGACGTGTCCGCATCGGACCGTGGTCCGGCATCCTGGAGGTCGCGCGGGTTCGCCACCAAGAGCTCCGCAGTGGCCTGAGAGGGGCTCGCGATCGGGGCACTCTCTGCGAGAAGAGCCCATGCCATTGACGCATGGAAGCGGGGATCTTGGTAGAACTCTTCCTGTCGAATTGACTTCAATAGGGGCCCTAGGCCCGTAGATATTGATTGGAGCTGCAGAAATGCTTCAGAAAACCAAAGCCGGGACAATGGTTTCAGGCCCACCTCTGCGTGACCTGCGCCGATCTCCAATGTTAAGAACGTTCGTGTCCGCTCGTCGTTGGTCAACTCAGATAACGTGGCAAATGAGGCCGAGAAGCTGAAAACTCAGAAGAGCAATCAGCTACAAGGAGGATAGGGCCATGAGGAACAAATAGGACGAGCACCTATGCGACGCTCTGGCGACTTCGCGGACGGCTTTTTTGAGATCGTCGCGCTGATGTGTTCGGAGGTACACTGGACGTGTCAAGGATATATGCAATTCTACCGACCCTTCTATGTCCTCGACGCTCGTTGACTCGGCCTTTGGTTCAGCGACATCAGCTAGAGTGAACCCGATAGGATGGAGCGAGGGAACAGTTTCTTTCGCGAAGTTGAAAATTCGTAGGAGCAGCTGGAACAGCCTAGAGCGTTTCGGGATGACGAGAGGTACGTAGACGTAAGCTGCCCACTGGCCTTCCACGTGAGGCGTCGTCCTCTTCCGGCCTTGGTGGAGAGTTGGGTTATCTACAGGGGCTTGAGGTTGAAGATGCGCACCCAGCGTGGGTAATCTTCTAATTTACAGGAATTCAGCACATTCCTGACAGAGAGCAGGCGCAGAAAAGTCTTGGCACCTCAGCTTTTTCGACGGGGGCGGTGAAGTGTTTTCGTCGCGGGCATGTGATTGTGCGCCGTTCTCTATAGGTTCCTCGTCGTCAGAACTTGCGTAGTCTACCAGGGCGGATATTCTTTTCATGAATAGTAACGTTTCGAAGGTGAAAGTAGGAATTAAAAGAAGGTCGCGGGTCGCGGTTCGAACTCAGCGCGACCCCAGATACTATAATCGGTAACTCCTGCTTCCAAATCTATGTAGTGACGAAATTACAGTCTGACATGCGGATCCTTCCGGAGAACTCCAGTCTCCTCTAGGCAGACCTATATCACGCACTACTGAAGGGGAGGATGACGTGCCTCTTGGCCCAGAAATATACGGACACGTGCAGCTCAATCGCACATACAAGGTTCATACTTAAAGCCCTAGATATCATCATGATCATAATGCTATAGTGATACGTCGCAAACTCCGACCTCTGCAGTCGAAAGTCTGTAGGATGAATGTATTCGAGAGATTCTAGTCATAGAATTTGTAGGCTGACAGGTCGCGATCCGAGGTCTTCTTCAGTATCAGACGCATCGGTAGACACGTCCTCACGTTCCATCTGGGTGGCGCAGAGAAGACGGTGGATCACCTGTCGTACCGAGGAGTAGTAAGACCAATGGTACATTCATACTGTATGTGGTATCTGACTCACATCCCAAGGGTCGGGTGTAGAAGGTGCTGCTTTGAAAATTCGCGGTGTCACGGAAGCACTTATCCAGAAGAGCAAGTAGTGAAAGATCTCGGGGAATGGCGAGTCGAACGGGATTGTATTTGTAGTCCACGCTATTCGTGGATCTGATGACTTGGTGTCAGGACATGAATACGTATAGAAATGACGAGCATGAAGTACCTGCAGATGCTGCAACGGGGGACAGGGTCCCGAATATCCATGTCTTGCAATTGGTGACTACGAGCCACTGTGTACCATTTCTATCGCACACTTCTAGTATCTGTGCCAGACGTATTCAGTAGCAATAAAATGGAGTATACACCACGGACACATCTTTGTTACCTTGCCCCATAATTTCGCGCTCATCTGAGCACCGCTCGAAGAGGGATCATCAGGATGCTAAAAAGTGTGATACAGTTTGCAGGAGTATACAACGAGCATAGGATAACGATACGTACGCTATACGGGTCGGCGAAATGTTTGAAGTCTTCGAAAGGGACTTCAGGGTCTTGGACAAAGATGGTAATGGTAGTTTCATTAGTAGTGTTCATCGACCCTGGTTCGCGCACGTCCTGCTTCCACTCAATCCATCCTGCGAGTCGGTGATCTGATTTCGTGCCATAGACGTGGGCAACGTGCGCCTTGTGCCCCGTCAAAGGATATATGAGCCTCATTAAGGCGCTAACGGCTCTAAGGGGTCCGTTCTCAATTGAGAACATAACCCTTCAAAAGTGTAAGAAATGAAGTAAGCGGGATTCGACGCTCGCAGGTTGGACATATGTACTTCATATATTCCATCTGAGCATAATCCGACGGAAACAGTTCACGGTCGAACGTCCGTCTGTCATACAAAGACACGTAGGGGAATATCCTCGGAAGGCGGAGATCTGACTGTTACGTCAGCGATTGAGTGTACGAATAACGAAGCTTGCCTCACATTGCGTGGCGAGCTGTTTGAAACTGATTACCCCCTGTCGCACGAGGGTGGTGTCGGGAGAATAAGGTCCCATATAAACCGATACCGTGGGGGACTTCACGCCCTTTCCGGAGTAAAGAAGTGGGTTCCGATTGGAGACGTAGGAGGTTCGGCCTGCGGTAGATGTCGATGACGAGCTAAGCGATGAGACTGACGGCCGCCGTTCCGACTTGAGATTGTCATCGTCTTCGCTTGTCGTAGAGGGCTCTTGAAGTGAGGGGATCTGACAGTAGTTCAGAACTGTTTGAGCTGCAAGAGAGAATAGGTCAGCCATCCCCGAGAGGCCTGCACAGTAGTTGGAGCAATGGCAGTCCAGGATAAACTTCGTGCAGGTCTATTTTATGTTCTGAGAGGAGAACGAAAGTGTCTATAGCGACGACAGAGCCTCAAGGTGGATTTGTATTCTCTAGAGAAAAGGAAGGCCGATATTGTAGTAAGGGAGCCATGGCCGTAACACACGAGAAGCGGGACAAGGGACAAGAATGGCCTCTTGTGGGACAACGGTGCGGTGTCGCGTCGCGTCACCTGCACGTGCCTTCGGTCACATACATATTCGAAGACAGCAGGACATAACCACCACAATTTGGAAGGGAGATTTGCAAGCTATATCGGTGCGGAAAGTGGTGGAAACATAGTTGACCTACTGTCGGTCAACACATGGCTCGCAGGGCAAGTTGAGGTTGGAGACAGACAGAGCGCAAGAGGAGACAGGCGCCGGATGCGGCCCGGAGATGCAATTTTGAGTAAGCGCTCGTCTCTGCTCAAGTCGCTCGCCTCTGCCTCCCGAGTCTGCACGGCGGTACATACGCACTCTCCTACTTCTGGTCCTACCGGCCGTCCGCCCACGATGGACTCTCTTATCGCGAAGGCGGATGCTATTCGTCCCCTCAACAAAAAGCGCAAGCATGACCCCAAGCCAAAAGCCGGCCCCTCGAAGAAGCCCGCAACGGATGACCCCACCGCCGCCTCTGTCTCTCAGCACGCTTCCCTCCCCCGCTCGCTGCGTCCTTCTTCGCCACCCCCGGAAGAGGCCAAGAAGTACGCCCACATACACAACAAGAAGCTCAGGACCGATCTCTCTAGGCAGTCAGCCCAGAACGCCCGCAACAAGAGGCTAGTCAAGGATGCAGAGCTTCTTCTCACCCAGGATGCCGGCACCATCGAGGTCGAGTCTGAGCTGGAGAAGACTTGGCGGATAGGGCAGGACGAGATTGCTTCCTCAGCCGGTAAGCAGGCTGCCCAGGGCAGGCAAGAGTGGAAGATGGACGGAGGGCCGTATCGGACAAGGTATACCCGTAACGGAAGGTATGTCGTTGACGTTTTCGCCTATGCGCTCTCGCTCATTTGGTATAGGCACCTCGCGGTTGTCGGAAAGAAGGGCCATGTGGCAACTTTTGATTGGCAAACGGGCACCCTTCATGCAGAGCTTCAACTACGAGAAACATGCCGGGACATAACGTTCGTACTTTTCTTCGTGGTTTATGGAATCAGCAGTGACCCATGCTCCAGGTTCCTGCAGGACCATTCGCATTTTGCTGTAGCCCAGAACAAGTATGTCTTCATCTACGACCGCGACGGCGTCGAGCTTCACAAGCTCAAGTCCCACATCGAGCCAACACGGCTCGAGTTCCTGCCCTACCATTGGTTACTCGTCAGCGTGGTATGTCTATTACTCAACGTGCACACCTCTCCCGCCATTCATGTCTGTACAGGGGAACGCAGGTTATCTGAAATACCAAGATACTTCCACTGGCAAGCTTGTCGTTGAACACCGCACAAAACTTGGAGCATGTCATACCATGTGCCAGAATCCCCACAATGCTGTCATTCATCTGGGCCATCAAAATGGCACCGTGACGCTTTGGACTCCCAACCTCCCTCATCCTGCCGTCCGTTTACTCGCTCATCTAGGCCCTGTCGCGAGTGTGTCTGTCGACCCTAGCTCAGGCGGAAGGTATATGGCGACCGCGGGTCAAGACGGCGTGGTGAAGGTGTGGGACTGCAGGAATTGGAAGGGCGCGGTGAGGACGTGGAATGCGCGTGGAGGGAACGCCGTTCTGGATTGGAGCCAGAAGGGCGCATTGGGTGTCGCGACGGGCGGAAGTGTGAATGTATGCACCTCTCCACCACTCTTGGAAGAATTCCCCACTCATTCGCAGCCATAGGTTTACACGAAACCGTCCATCCAAACTCCCTTCCCCGGCGTCACCGCCCCACCCCTCTACCTCACCCACCCCATCCCACACCGCCCACTCTCCTCCGTCCGCTTCTGCCCCTTCCAAGACGTGCTCACCGTCGGGCACGCCGCAGGCGTGTCCGGGATCCTCGTCCCGGGCGTCGGCGAGCCCAACTTCGACAGCGCCGAGGCGGACCCGTTCGAGAACAGCAGGGCGCGCCGCGAGCGCGAGGTCAAGGGCCTCCTCGACAAGATCCAGCCGGACGCGATCGCGCTCGACCCGGACTTTATTGGGGCGCTCGCGCCGGAGCCGAGGTTGAGCACGGCGGTCGAGGGGGCGCACGATATCCCGTACGCGCGGCTGCCCAGGCACGAGCGCTTGCGGGTAGCGGGGAAGGCGGACGAGACGGAGGAGGGGGATGGGGGAGAGGTTGGTGGGGACGACGACGATGGGGAGGAGGGACAGAAGAAGCGGGCGGTGACGAAGGCGGAGAAGGAGAAGAAGAAGATGCGAGGGAAGAACAAGAGTTTGAAGCGGTACCTGCGGAAGCAGCGCAAGAACGTCATCGACCCGCGGGCGGTAAGTCGTGTGATCTGGGCGTTGGTGGCGAGTACGGTTCTAATGGCGTTGTTCGCAGGTGGCGGTCCGTACGAAATTGGACAGGGAGAAGGAGGAGAGGCGGAAGGCGAGGGCGATCGCCAGCGGCGCGGAGGAGCCGCACAAGCCTTCTGCGCTGGATCGCTTCAAGCGGTCGAGTTAGGTTCGTCTACGGTCGTACTTGTATCGTGGTCGATCTGTATGCTATCGCTATATTTGCTTGCTACTCTTTAGTGAGTGTCGCAGTCTACATAGCAGTGGGTCCTGGTCCAACCGCCACAGCCGCCACCTGTCTTGGAAACAATAGGTGATTTCCTACAATCTTGCGATTGAAACACAAGGGCCGATGCATGCATATTCGCCGGTACGCCTTGTATAAGTGTGACCTGGTCGTGTTTGAGTTCACCGCCACCTTGAAGCGAGGCTAGCAACTGAGACGAAGCTGTTGACCAAATGCTTATTGTAGGCTGCTTTGGGCCAAGTACGCTTCAACCAACACGTGCCGAACATAATGCGTCGTCCAAACCGTCATCGCGTAAAGCGGGGACCCAGTGCTGTCCCTGGATAAAAGCTCTCCTGTCTTCTCCGACCTTGGCGTCACTCCTCTCTCTGACCACGCCCTGACACCTTGTCACTCGCAGATTCCCTACCCACACGCCTTGATACCCAGCAATGCGCACCGCCATCGCTCGGCTTATGACACTCTCTGAGGACCTCTTCGAGGCCTGTCAGGCTCTAGACGAAGAGAAGAAAGCGGCTGGTAACATGGTCAAGAAAGATGCCCTAGGCAAAGAGAGCCTGTCAACAGCGTTTGAGTCGGGCCAGCGACTGTGAGTGCTTCAGTGATCGCGACTACTTTCCGCGTGCAAATCTCTCTGTGCCAGCTGATCGCTGATCACCACGGCTTTCTCTTCGGCCGCTGTGTCGTACAGACCGAAACAGCCTCACGACGCACAGACTCTCCAAGCGTGGAAGGAGGCCAAGGCGGTGTTCGGTATCTCCGCCAGCGAGGAACCGTGCTACGAAGACGAGGACGAGGACGACGAGTGGCTGCAGATCTCCGAGGCCGAGGAGAAGGAGAAAGAGAAGGAGAACGAACGGCCGGCGACGTGAGTGGTTCTGGTCTATTCGTACTGCTAGCCGCTCGCCGATGTCACCGCGGCATCGGCGGTGGTCAGTGCTACGTGCCATCTGACCCGGATTTCCGGACTACAGGCCACAGGTGGACTTCGATGGCTTTGTGAAGACTGTGGTTCAAGTTTGTCAGGCAGAAGCTCCCAAGAAGATGCCGGCAAATATACGCAAGTCCGCCACCAGCAAACCTGAACGAACCCAATCCTCGTTGAAACTGTAGCCATACGAAGCGCTTGGCGACTCAATGAAGAAGCTTTGGATGCTGAACGTTCGACGGACCTCAACGTCAGGTTATCGACCACTCAGTATTCTCCGTTTCGATTCAAAAGTCTCACCGGCCAAGCGGTTAACCGCAACCGTACCACGCCTGTCGGTCGTGATGAAGACTCCTCGTGTTCTTCTGGCCTTTCCCCAACGCTTATATCAACCTCGTGTACTGTATGGACCCCATGTACCTTTGTTTTCTTAATGCTGAAATCCACTTAATGATCACGCATGAGACGGACGCGTAGCCATCCCGCCATGGAGAGTTATGTGCTCTAGGGATGTTGATCCAACCCATTAACCATGGTGAATACATCGTCTTTAGGTGGACTAGCACCAGCTTATATAGTAACTTTCGTGACTCATGAGTCGTTGCTAACGTAGCTCGTCGGGCGTCGGCACCCGGCCGCATGCCCCCACCACTCCCACCCATCTCCGGGTATCCTGTTGTGAACTTTACACATTGTTTAGTCGACAGAGCTAGAAACGCTCAGGTCAGCTTCGTTTGTGAGTGATAAGGAGCGATGGAGACGCACAGAATCTCATGGTCGGGGTGGACGTGAATGGAGGCATGGCTGGGAACACCAAGGATACGCGGGTAGGCGTTGAGGTTCTTGTGGAGGGTGAGCTGGAAGACGGAGGCACCGCCCTGGCTGTGAAGTAACGTCAGTCAACTCATGTCCGCGACTGAGGGAAGAGGGACATACCGAGAGATGATAGTGGAGTACGCGAGGAAGTAGACCCAGATGCGGTACCAGCGTTCGCCGTAAACCTCGATGACCTTGTCCTTGTTGCTGATCCAGTTCCTGTACCAGCGCCAGAGGGTCGCGGAGTAGTGGACACCTAGGACGTCGATGTTCTTGACCTCGAAACCGGCGGCCTCGACCTGGTTGACAACCCAACCGAGGGAGCAAGAGGCGTCGGCACCAGGGAAGATGTACTTGTTCATGAAGAGACCCCAGATGAGGTCCTCGTACTGCCAGTGGGGACGGATACCAGCGACCTGGAGGACGAAGATGCCGTCGTCGTCGAGGAGGTCGTACATCTGGCGAAGGAAGGCGGAGTAGCGGCGGATACCGACGTGCTCGGCCATCTCAAGCGAGACGATCTTAGTGTATGCGGCACGGCCACCGGGGATGTCACGGTAATCGAGGCAGAGAATGCGAGCGCGCGAGGGGTCACCACCGTTGTTGGCGATACGCGCGTTGCCGAAGCGAGTCTGGTTCTTGCCGAGGGTGATACCGGTGACCTCACAGCCGTAGTTCTTGTGCGCGAACGCAGCAAGGGTGCCCCAACCGCAACCGACATCCAGGAGACGGTCCTCGGGCTTCAGGTTGAGCTGCGATAGTAATTCAATCAGTCTGCGAGGTACAGTACATTATGACCGAAGGCTGCGTACCTTCTCGCAGACGATGGTAAGCTTGTTGTCCTGGAGCTGCTCGAGGGATTCTTCCCGGGTGAGGTCAAGGACGACGCCGGAGGTGTAAATCATGCGAGGGCCGAGGAACCTGAAAGATGGGCGTCAACATTAATGACAGGTCGGCATGGAATGAAAGTCAGGTACAGACCATTCGTAGAAGTCATCGCCTCCTGTAATCGAAGGAGAGAGGTCAGAAACGCGGAATGACGCGTGAATACGCGTGACGTACGGTCATAATGGTCGCGGACTTGCTCCTCATCCTGGCTCTTCGAGTGCATGATGACCTCGGGAAGCATCTGAGTAAGGACGTATTTGAAGAGCTCCGGGGTAAAGGTCATCTTGGCCCAGTCGTGGCGAGCCTCCATGATCTCAAGCACGTCGCCTAGGGAAGAGCAAATATGCCGGGTGAGATCAACACGGGCTGATACACGTGGAGGGAGAAGGAGAAGGAAGACACGTACCGTTGAAGTCGGCCTTGTCGTCGAAGAAGGCATCGTGGAAGACTTGCATGGGGATCTTCTCCTTGCCAAAGTACTTTGCCTTGAGCTCGGGGTCCTTGATGGTGATGTACTCCTCAATGCTACGGCCGGGGAGCTGAACCTTCTGATTCTTGCGGGGGCCGTACATACTCATGAGTGTCCAGTACGCGATGGCGACAGGAACACCGAGGAGAGCAACCAGGAAGAGGTAGGTCTTGAACCCGCCGTAAGAGACGACAGGCAAAGTGCGCTTGACGATCCATGGGACACCGAGGATGAGGCCCGCGAGGTGGAGGTTGGAGAAGTAGCCGTTGCCCTCGGCGAGGCCGATGAGGGGGGCGTTTTTGATGGCGGGGGTGTTCGTGACTTGAACAGAGTAGGACGCCATCGTTGCGCGACACTACCGTCTGGCTCTGGACAGAGGGAGACGGGGTCGAGGACGAGGTGTGTCGTGGCAGAGACCTGGGCTGCGTTCGCCCGGCGCCTCCTCAAATCCTCCCTGCGCGTCGGCGCCTAAACGCGTACCCGCGCTGTGTGTCCCTGTTTGGCCAGCGCATCAGCCACGCCCCCGCGCGCGCGGCAGGCACGTGATGTCCACGTCTCGGCGCAGCGCGCTCGCTGCCGCACACGTCCTGCTCGTCCTCGCCCGCGTTCTCGCCGTTGCCCTCTTCGTTGTCCCTGCCGCTCTCCTCGCTGTCTCTCTTGCACCTCCTTCCGCCCTCCGACCATGTCATACTACACCAACAGCAGCACGCCCCCGCCGCTCCAGCACCCCGTCCCGACGCACCCGGCCTACATCCCAGAGCCTCCAACCACGCCCATGTCTCCCCAGGGCTACCAGCGCTACGCTAGCTCTCCGCCAGATCCCCACTATGCTCAGCCCGTACCCAGCGGAGGGCCGCCGTCTCATCTCTCGCCTCAGTACGCTGGCGCGAGTGCGTACCAGCCCCCGCTCCCGCACCAGCCTGTTCCCCACAATGCAGGCGCACCCGTGGACTTCGGCGCGTGGGGCCTCGACAATGCAACCGCCGCCTTCGGTATGCAGCTCGGTCAGAATGCCGTCGCAGCAGGCCAGGAGTATGTTCAGAAGAATGTGGGATCTCCCCTTGGTTCTCCTACTCGCGTCTTTCCTGACATGTCTGGCAGCTTGGAGGCTTCATCCCTATATCTATGCTCAAGCACCACTTCAACGTCTCCAATTCTTATGTCGTCAAGAAACTCCAGATCCTCCTCTTTCCGTGGAGACATAAGCCTTGGTCTCGCCGTGTCCGCCGCCTCGAGAATGGCCAGTCGGAATGGTCTCCTCCCCGAGAAGACATCAACTCTCCCGACCTGTACATCCCTCGTGAGTGTCGCTTGCGCTCCCTTCATACGTGCGCTCATAGTTATCTCAAGTCATGGCTTTCGTGACCTACATTCTCCTTGCCGCCCTCCACTCCGGTCTCAACTCCCGCTTTCACCCCGAGATCCTCGGTATCACCGCTTCAAAAGCCCTCGCGGTCGTCCTCTTTGATTTCTGTTTTGTCAAGTCAGGATGCTATCTTCTCAACATTCCAGTGCGTTTTCCAGTCTATTTGTCCTTGGTTGTACATATTCTCATTCCACTCCAGGGTGGCCTCTCTAGCCAAGTTTTGGATCTGCTCGCTTATGGTGGCTACAAGTTCATTGGGTGCGTCACATCTGCGCATACATATGTCCGAAAGGCTAAAGCAGTACTCTTCTCAGCGTCATCGTCACACTCGTAGCCGCCCTTCTCGGCTTTGGGAACAGCCTCTACCTTCTTGTCTTTACTTACACGTTCTTTTCTACCGCGTTCTTCCTCGTGAGTGATGCTATTCTAGTCGTTTCAAACTTCAGGCGCTGATAAGCTTCGTGCAGCTGCGTTCATTACGCTCAATGGTCCTTCCAGACGCCTCTGCGACGGCAGCGGCGGTCAATCCCTCCCAACGGTCGAGACGGATCACCTTTCTCTTCCTAGTAGCAGTCTCGCAAGTGTTGTACATGGGCTTGCTTGTCCGCGTTTAGCGCGTAGTGTATATAGTGCAGCGATCCAAGCTTAGACTGGCAGGAAAAACAGAACGGACAGAACTCCCGAACTTGATGTTCAAACCGGGGCGATTTGGTACACCGGCCAGTAAAATCCCTAAGCAAGATCGATAGCAGATGAGAGCAACAAGTACATCTAGTGATACAACAAGCAAGTACTACCAAGTCTCGGGTCTGTGCGAAATCGTCAGCTCCTTCATCGTTACCGGTTCGAGACGAAACAAAACGAGACACGAGACGAAGGACGTACCCGAAAGTTTTCCCGGGCGGCGGGACCAGTAATGGCGTCCCGTGCCAGTCGGCCGTGTTCTTGTACACTGTATTCCCCCACCATCGCTGGACCGAGGTCTTCCCGATTTGACCGTTCATTGGATATTGGAGGCTGGCGGCGCGAGAAGCAGTGAACAATCCGTTCCCGGATGGCATGAAGTGGGCACTCACCAGAAGTAGACCAGGAGCGTGGACACGGCAGTACCGGCATCTAATGCTGCAGAAAGTACATCTGGAGCACGGTGAGCACGAGGATAATAAGGACGAGGAAAGGCGGGGCCGCACAGTTGTACTTTGCCCAGGTCGGGAAATGTCGTCTTCGAATCACGTACTGCGACAAGAAGCCGATGATGATCCAGGGGATGTAGTTCACCGCGCTCGCGGGCGGAATGAGGCCGACGCCCGTGAACATGACGCTGTCCCCTGTGTGAGCTGTACGTTCAGGCTCCGCGGTCGGGTACTCACGGGAAGCTATACGGAGGAGTGAGCATGTGATCGTGCGGACAAAGAGGGGCGGGACACGTACTTGACATAATTTAACCACGAGTCCGGATACCTCTTGGTCAATAGCCAGACGATGAGGGGACAGAGCGCGCCGATGATGAAAAAGAACAGCAGGGCTGCCGCACAAACCGCATCAGCAAAGTGAACACGCGAATCGCGCAGCCGCGGAAGCCAACGCACGGCTGCAGTGGTCGTCGTCAGAATCGTCATTGGGACCGCACAGAGGCCGCAGAGACAAGGGTACGCACTAGTACATCTGGTTCTTCGAGAACTGCAGCGTGGGCCCGATCACCCCGAACTAGGAAGCGGACGTCTTCAGAAACAGAAAAAAGGCGAATCACGGGCGGAGAGGGGGCCGTACCACGACGGAGGCTGTTGCAAAAACCTGAAATAGCATGCGCATCAGTTGAGAGGGCCGCAGTACGGGTACGGCGAGGCATTTGTCTTACCTCTGTATTCGGACAGGTGAAGCCCGCGCTGCGAATGACATGAGCGACGGCGTTTCGGGGGCGGACATGAATGAGAGCGATGACGCACATGTCCTTCTGTTCGGGTTTGCAAATGTGTCTGGACGACGTCATGTCAGTTCGTCGGAATTGCTGCGGGTTCACATTCACTCACGGAATGTTGGAAAACATCCTGTTGCGGCGGTGACATATTAGATAGGGTAGCGCAGCAGCAGAGGTCGACATACCAGTTCTCTACGCCGAGTTGCACGGTGCCAGCGATAATGGTCGCGATGATCTGGCACCAAAACATCGGTCGTGGTGGGATCTTCATATAATGACCGAGCTTGAAGTCGGACGTGAAGATCATGGCTGAATCCGCTCGTCAGCGCAGCACAACGATGTGATTGGCGAGAATTCCTACCTTGCGACATAGTGATGTATCCCCATGTCTAAGGAGCTGGTAAGTAAGAACCACATGTGACAGACAGGTGGGCCCAGGCGTACTTTAAACATCATCATCGCCACCGGCTTTCCAGGCAGCATATATCCAACTATGAGCTCAGTAATAACGCTGTAGAGGGCGTAGAGGTTAGTATCGTTGATAGGAATATGCGCAAGATTGACCGCTCACTTGAGGCCTACTTGTCTATTGGTGATGGCCTGAATCATGCCTAGAATAACAGGAAGTTGAGCTGACAGGCTATGGAACGAATAGATCAATGTAACGCACCAACAGGGACAAGGTATACCTGCAATACAGGTCAGCAGAGCGGAACATTTATGGAATAGAAGACTTACGAGGGCAATAAGTAAAGCAACCACGAGAGCCCATATTGTCATCTCCGTCGGATACAACTCAATGCACAAACACGCAAGCGGGAATGTAACAGCCATGATCCCAGCATACCACCATTCGGGGACTACGGAGCAGGATACATCAGTTCGACGCGAGGATGCAACAACGCAAGGACACCCACCTTGAGGATACATAGACATTAGCTTCGCGTGGATGTCTGGCTGCTCCGCGAGCGAGCGGTACAGGTGTACGCTGATCGGTTTACGAAAGTACAGCACTGCGTGGACGATGGTCGCCGTGATCGACGCGAACGCGAGGCCGTACGAAATTGCGAAGGTCGCCCTGTCACGACATTATGAGGGGAGATAGACTGAATGTTTGTGAGGGAACTTACGAGAGGAAGAGTGGACTATATGCGTGATATGCTTCCTCGTTGAAGGTCGCATCCTCGTTGAGTATCCGCGAGAGATTGTATGATTTCCCTGATAGACGAGGGTATGTGGGCAAAGATCGAAAATACGATACGTCGTGGGAAGCCTACCAGTGTTATCGAACGGTCCAAGTGCAGATATCCTAGGACGGGTTAGCGTACTAACGGATAGGTGTTATGATCAACTTACGGCATGTATTGTGAGTACCATACGTTCGTGAACTACTCGGCGTCAGTGTCTACGCAACGCATTGGGTGATCACAACTACGTACATAAACAAGCGGCGCGAAGAACCCTACCAGTAGTCTAGCGTCAGTAACCGCGGTCTTGATCGTCACAGGAAAGAGACTCACAGTAAAACACGAGGAAGCCGGCAATGACGTTTGCCTCGGCCCACCCTGGAGCGCAGTTAGACTATGCCTACGCGGAGCGATCAAAAATCGAAGACACCTACAGGGCGTCGCCAAGGGGCTTCCGATAAACGCGATCTGATTCCAGTCGAACGAGAATAGGGAGAAACCCATCCCGCTGTGATATCTGCGCACATCAACGAAGAGGGGGAGGGGGTCGGCCGAGCATCCACAAGGAGAAGAGGGCGCCGGGTGATAGGCTTACCCGAAGAGCGCATTGACTTTCTAGAACGAGCAGGGCAAACTCCATCAGCGGAAGCCACGCGAGGGGAGGCTGGGCCGAACTAACCACATTGTTGGGCGCTATCCAGCATGCCTGTGTAATACCGCAAGATGAGCTGGGGCCAAGATGAGCGCCAAGAGGGGACGCACCCATGTGAAAACGCTGTTCCAGGTGGTCGGACGTGATGATGAGTACTTGGCAGGCATCCTATAGCGCGGAAGGGGCGAACCTGAGTGCCTGGAATAAATAACCCGGTACGATGTCTGGTTGCGATCGAGGTCAACAGCTAAGCGGCAACAAGTTCGCGCCTTATTGAACTACTCACACCACAGAGCCGAAGCAAGGAATGCGTAGACGAAGAAGCGCTCGCGAGACAGCCCGGTATTGGCGCCGAAGCCGGCGTAGCTCTGTGAGTGTAGCGTGTTGAAGAGCGCGCATACAACCAGCGAATTGGGCCAGACTGAACGATCGCGTCAGGCCAGCACCGCGATTGGATGAAACGGCGAGCTTACTCATCGAGGCGGGAGAAACGAGCTATACGCGGCGTGCGAGCAGCGTGAGTGAATATTTGAGTTGGAAACGAACAGCCAGGCGAAGAGCAGGAGAGGTGTACGTACCAGCCTGCGCGCGAGTCCGCCAACCGAGAAACCGATAAGCTGGAAATTCCCACCGTGCGTCAGAGACGTCAGCGGTTGGACGTCCGTCCGTCCGTCCATCCGTGCTTACCTGCGTTGACATGACCAACATCCATTGATCTTCGGAGCGCGTCAATCGCATCGCCGACCGGGCAAGGGGAAGACGCTTACAAGCAAAATCGAAATTCTGGTTGTACCAGACGCGCTGGACGGCGATGATCTCTGTCTGGGAGGGCGTCGGAGGACGTCTTACGATAAACAGTATAGGAACATACGGCATAGGCGGCCTGGGCACCGACGCCGGCCATGATGGTAATCAAAACCTAGGAGGAACGGTTTCGACAGCCGCGATGAGGGGGTAGTGCGGGGTCACGTACGTGTTCCTTGATGGTAAATAGACCTGGGTTGAGCGACACGCCGAATATCCTTACTGACGGAACCCACCGCGCCCAGGCGCGGCCTAGAGGGAAAGTGAGGAGCTGGGCGACAATCTGTTCGTACCATTGAGGGGTGCGCACGGTCAGTGCGGCGTATAGCGTCTTGTGGGCGAGCACGTACGCTGGAGACCATGAGGGAAGGATATCGGAAATAATAAAACTCGTTGATGCCGGGGAGGAGGACTGCCCAGAGAATGCCGAGCATCCAAGCGCGAATAGTGTTTACAGGCATGTCGGGGTCATCATAATTAGCGACGGCGGAGCGGACCTCCGGATACGGCGAGTCGTCCTCTGTTGGCGAGGAGGGAGGGGAAGGGGGAGGTCATGAGAGGACTGTGCGGGGCAGGAGAACTGCCGGAACTCACCGATCCAGGTAATTTCGGTATCATAGTTTGGGTCAAAAAAGCTAGGAGCGGGGGTAGGTTGTGGTGATAGAGATTCGCGGTCATCGAAGGGACGTGACTCTATGGGAACACGCGGGTAAGGGACAGAGGACGCGAGGGGATAGCGGGGGGAGAGGGCGGGGAAACACGTACCGATGGACTTATGCTCGTCGTAGGTCGAGAAAGAGGCTATTGAGGGAGCCGCATTGCGGGAGTCCTCCTCGACCACCGAAGACATTTCATGCCAAGAGTCGGAGGAGGACGAGGGGGGGACCTGAGCCTGCGCCGTCGTGGGAAGCGGTGGGAAACCCAGATTGCGGTGCCCAAGAAGGAAGCCAGGTTATAAGAGCTCGAGTGCAGGAGGCAAAGAGCGGCCAGGGACGCTGGCGAGCGGGATCGGGCGGGCTGGAGGAGGGAGGAGAAGGGCGGGGAAGGTGTGGGGAAGGATGGCAAAGTGAGGGGAGGGGCCGTGGCAAACCCGTCGGGGACGCGTCGGTGGCCGGAGGGGGAGGCGGGGGAGGGCGCGGGGGGACTGGGGAAGAAGGAAGAGGCGAGAAGGAGGCTGGGAGGAAAGTGTGGGCAGAGATGAGGAGGAGAGGGACATGGCCGTCCACGTGCGAGATAACAGCGGGCGTCGGAATGTCGCAGGCGGACTCCCAAGGCCCGGGTCCTCTCGGTACTCTAACTTATCGCGCCCAGCTGTCTTGGCTCGCCCTCTGCCCGGACGCGCTGCTGGTGGGCCGTGCGCGCGTTGGGTGGGCGTTGTCTGTGCACGTCCGCGGAGCAGAGGTGCGTCGAGGACGGGCACGGCGAGGACGGGCAGCGGGGACAGGGTTGGGCTATGCGGAGGACGAGTGCGGGGTGAGACGCGAGCGTCATTTCCCGAGCGAACTCGCCTCGATCTCAGATCTAGATCAGGCACGCCGTGGCGCACACCGTGGGCGCTCGACCTGCCTTTTCCGTCGCCCCGCCTCTTCCCCGCAGCCACGGCCACGCGCCCCGGCCAGACCCTGCCCGATAAGCTTCCGCTTTAGTGCCACCCTCGTCTCGTACTCCTCCTTACATACTCACTCGACTGCGCTTGGCGCACATATGACGCACAGGTACCTGCTCAATATACTTTGCGAGCGGTCTCTAGTGCCAGTAACAGCGGCCATACATACGGAGATAAGAACTAAATGAGAACGTTAATGAACACCAGACAGCTCGTTCACACCAGTGCGAGCCGGCTAAAGTCCAGCGTCGCCTCCTCAATCGACATCTTCCGCACGACCAAAGCCTCCACAATCAGTCGCGCCTCCCGCCCTCCCTCCGCAACCTCCGTCACCGCCGCAAGTCTATTGGCAGCCGTCTCGTTCGCCACAGCCGCGTGCAGCCCCTCGACCCTTGACGCAAGCGCGTTCGCCTCCTCCGAAACCTCCGCCAGCTTAGCATCGGTTTCCCCACTCTCTATCACCACCACGTCTACCGCCGCCTGTTCTTCCTCTTGCCCATGGGTCGCGAGCGTTATCAGCGCGTTCCGCTTCTCCTCTCGTTTACGATCCCTCGCCTCCCGCCGTTGCGCCGCCTTCTCCTCTTTGCTCACTATAACTTCCTTTCCTTGGCCTTCCTGCCACGGATGCACTTTTTTCTCCTTGTTCTTGTTGTACCGCTTCCCGTGCCGCCCCGGCGTAGGCCCCAACGGCGCTCCGCCCGCCCGGGTCCGTCGGCGGATCGGGCGCGGTTTGTACACCGCCGCGATCTCCAGTCCGGCAAACGACAACTGGCGCGCCTCAAGGTTCGCCCCGATGTCTAGTTCGTCGTCCGCTACTATGCCGGAAAGCGCGGCGTCGACAGCCTCGTCGCGGAATGCCGGCTCAGGTTCCATCGAGAACAGCGCGAGGTCGTCGTCGATGGGCGCAATGAACGGCGACGACTGCGCCGTGGGACGTGAGGGGTGCGTTCGGATGTGTCGGTGCACGATCGTCGTCGGTGTGAGCGCGGGCGTGGAGTCGGCGGGCGTGTGGAGCGCGCTCGAGAACGAGGACGCGAACTCGTCCACGTCGGTGAACTCCGCCGCGGAAAAGTCGGTCTCTGTTTCGGTGGCAGACGGGGCGGAAGTGGAGAGGTACCCGCTGTCGGAGGTGATCGCGAGCGGGCCGCGCCGGTGCATTTTGCGCGTCCATTCGCCGGTGTCCGGGTCTGTGTATCCAGAGTCCTTGTCCGCGAGCGCGACGATGGTGGGCGGGACTTCGATTTCTTTGACGACGATGACCGACGCGCCAATCTCTCCGGCCATCATCTCCAGGGTCTCCAACGACTCCTCGAGGTCGGCGCGGGAGAGACCGATGAGGGCGCCAGAGTCGGCGACGCCGAGCTCGTAGTAGGCCTGGCCGCCACCTTCGAGGAGGCGCCATTTGAGCTGGGTGACTAGGCGTGCGAAGCGAGCATTGGAGATGTGGGTCAGCTTGAGCTTGTACTCGATGTTTCCCTTCAAAGTCCCAGTGAGTCGTTATAAAGCAGGTGGGCCTATGTATGCATACCTCCTCGACTTCTGGTACGAGCTTCGGGATACCGTTATGGAGCGCAGCGTTGAACGGAGGAGAGACGCTGCTGCCATTCGGCGGCGAGGGGAGGAAGGGGTCCCAAGGGCTGGGGACGCGGGGGCTTTCTGACTCGTGCTCACCGAACATTGGTCGGGAATCTCTAGGTGGTGTTTGTGGGTTTACTTGACCGCTGTTTCGCAAAGAGGACGTCCTGGGGGGTTTAAGCCGATATTCGAGTGATCATTGTGGGTGGAGTGAGAAGAGTGGAGGCTGGAGGAACACAGGATTCCGGACAAGACTGGCTAGAGCACGGACGTCGAGGAGACACTTAGTTCATGGTCAGCCGGGGTAGTGAGAGAGCGAGAGTGAGAGCGCGAGTCAGGAACGTGCGCCGTCGCCGCCGTCGCCCGCACCGACTCATGCCACGTTCTGTTGACTAAGCGTCCGGCCCCCCACGCTCCGAGTGGCCGTCCGACTCCGGGCGTCCGAACTGTTCGGACGTGCCCAACGCGTTCGACAGCCACCAAGCCCTCTTCACCTCTTGCTAAGCCACTCCTGCCCACCGACCACCATGGCCTCTCCTTCAAATCCCTCAGCTGTGAGTAGATGTTAGAGTCGAGCCTTCTCGGTGCTTACCATCACTCCTCAGACCACTCTCAAACGCATACACCGAGAGATCGCCGACCTCAAGAAAGAAGACCTCGGTGCCATTCGCCTCTCCCCCTCCGACGACGACCTCTTCCGTTGGACTGCTGTCATTCCAGGCCCGGAGGGTAGTGTGTATGAGGGGGGTGTCTTTGAGGCTGAGATTATCCTTGGACATGATTATCCGTGCGTGTCCCTTCGTGTCTCCACCCAACGCTCGTGTGCCTGATGGCCATCCAGTTTCTCTGCCCCTCGGGTCACGTTTCGTACACGGTGCGTCCTGTTATCTTCTTTCGCTCTCTTTGAAGACCTCATGTATTGGCAGGATTTATCACATGAATATCAACGAACGAGGGAGCATCTGTATCGATATCCTCAAGCACAATTGGTCCCCCGCACTTTCGCTCTTCAAGGTTGTCCTATCATTATCCTCCTTGTTAACGGACCCCAACCCAAGTAAGCCTGCACGTCCCACCCCCTTGATACACGCTCACGTACGTCATATTCCTAAAACAGAGGATCCACTAGGTTTGTTTCCGCCGCGCGCTTCCACCAACCCACCAAACACTAACCTTGCGAACAACAGTACCTTCAATAGCCACCCAATTCGTCCGCAACCGCGTCCAACACGACAACGAAGCACGACGCTGGACAGAGCTCTACGCGCGCCCGAAGCAGGGCGCAGCCGACAAGGGCAAGAATAAGGCGTCTGCTAGTCCCGCACCTTCTGCTTCCGCTCCCCGCCATCAGCCCGCGGCACCTTCCCGGCCCGCCGCTTCTGCGCGCGGGCTCGCGGCGAACTCGAGGACGTCGACCCCCGGGGCGGGCGAATCTATCACTATCAACGATTCTGATGACGAGAGGGCGCATGCGAGGGCGACGGCGCAGAGGAAGGACGCGAAGGCGCAGGCGCAGATAGGGGCGAAACGGAAGAGGGTGGTCGTCACTGGGGAGGTGGACATTGATTTGTCGGCGGAGGACGCGGAGCCGAGGCCGGCGAGACGGACGAGGACAGCGGCTGGCGCGGGGGAGGTTATTGTGATTGAGGATTAGTTGTGTGTTGCTTTCGATTGCGTGCGCATTTGTAGTCTATCTCATAATATGCGCTCAGCGGCGTCATCGTGAGGCAGTTTGGGTTGACACCAAGCTTGAGCTGACAGTGTTCCGGAAGCCGGTTCTCAAACTAGATCACACTCGAAAGAGATATTCACGGGTACGAAGTATCCAAAGAAAATATATGTGAGTCTAATAGATCTAATTATGCTCGGCGTAGGTTCACATTCCGAACAGATCCTTACTATATGCGGGTTTGCAGAGAGGAAAAAGGAGTACTCTCGATAGTTATGACGCCGATCACCTCGAAGTAGAGGAGCCATCCGACGAATCGCTAGTAGAGCTCTTCGGTTCACGGCCGAAAAGTTGTGCCTCCGAGTCTAGGTTGCCTCTTCCATACCGCCTCCACTCTGGAGCCGCACCGAGGAGCAGTCCGGGATGGAAGATGTTGAGCGTGAACATCGCGAGCACGATGGCTGCCCCGTCGAGAACGTCTGGTGTTCCCTGATAGTTAGACATATGGGAATGGGTAGACGAGGAAATAATAGCGTACTGAAGTAGACTTGAGTCGTAATGATACGTCCGCCCCAGCCGTCAGCCAACTCCTATACGTAATGTCAGAGATTTCGAGTGTTAGGGAGGTCGAGGAATGACTGACGATAGTACGGTAAATCGAGCGTATGAGGATGAAAAGCGCGTCGAGTGCGAGGCCAACGATCATCAGCTTCAGACCGCGATCGAGTTCGCAGCGGTTTCCGTCGGAACTCGGAGTGTTACGCCTAACGGGTTTGTCGTAGAAATAGCGGACAAGGGCTTCGCTTGCTAATATGAGATAAATGCACACCGCCGCTATAGCGGAATGTCAGCACATGGACGAGTTGAGCGAGAGCGCAAGGCTTACCGAGCTGAAAGGCGATACCGCCCAGCATGATGCGTCCTCCAGCCTCAGCGTCCTCGTCATTCTCGACCGCCTCGGAAGCTTTTGCACCGCCGATGGCCTGCACGGTGAGCGCGATCACATCGCACGTGCAGAATATAATTGTATCTGAACACAATCGCGGTAAATACTCAGGCACACCGCGAGACGAAGCTAGAGACGTACACCAAATGGCATTCAAACGGCTGTATTGCTGTCCCAGCCGCCGGATGATCTGGCCAAGGGCGACGAAGTTGGCAGCGATGAGGAAAGTAGGAGCGATGATTGTCGTGGTAGTCCTTATGGGAAAATGGATTCATGAGTGCGATATGAACGAGGGCAAGGTGTCAGGCTGACTACGCACTGCATGAGGTAGGGGTTAAGCAAGCCAGGATCGTCGGCTACGCTGGACCACAGTCGGCCGCTCCACCCGATCAGTTCGGTAATCCCAGCAAGCACCGCGGTGACGAGAAGCCACCAAAGACGGGAACGAAATGTCTGTACGACGTGGAGAACTACAGGGGTACAGGGTGAGCACACGAAGAACCGAAGGGAGCTGCAGACTACTACTTACGCGTGGAAATTGAGAACAGGACGATGAAAACGATGCAAATCCATTCTGTAGGGGTGTAGCCATAGAGCGAGTGTGGCGAGTCGACGTCTCTTCCAGCAAGCGCGATGACTACTTAGTATGCGGAATGCGGTCATATGAGCTGAGATGCAGGCGGGCGGTACTCAGGGGGGACGTACGCGAAGAGCTGTGGATGAACATCGCTGAGGGCGGCATCGAGTTGTTCAAGTGGAACACTTGCTGGGTCGTCTGGAATGAATTCTGTGTCGACCATTTCCTCACAATTGTGCGCCCTTATATGGTTGCCTAGAACTCTGCGCGACACTGAGGTTTGAGATTGCTACGGAGCGGCTCAGCGAGGCGCAGTGGAAGTAGTAAAGCATCCGACGCCACCTGGCATAGGGGGCGGAGAAAGCAATGACTGCACTTGCGTTGCAGGACTAGCATCTAGGGGGCCTTGACTGAGATTAATGGCAATAGTAAGCCAACCGGGTGCATTCTGGGAGCATTCTGGGTGCAATCTCGGGCTCAAGTCCGGCGTCGGAGGATAAGACAGGGATCTAATTGGGCGCCTGTGGAGCAGACGCCCGGCCAGGGGCGATCATAGCCTCTGCTTATGGCGCACAAGGGCGGACAGAGGCTCGGTCATCGCTCCTTCGGCACCTGTCGTAGCTGAGATCGGAATGGTCAGTGGCAAGTACTGTTATCCTTGCTTGGGAGCCATCTGTTCTCGACGTCATCCCATCATGGGCGGACATCATCGCTCTATAAAATCAGTCTTTCCGTATAGGGGCTCGGGAGGGGCCCGTCAGACATGACTTGGACATAACATAGCTTTGAGACGCGTAGCCTCGCCTCAGGTCTGTGAAGAAGCGGCTTCAGATTGCGCAAGCAACTCACCAGTAGGGGGCAACAATCAAAATCAATATTGACCGCGGGAAAAAACGAGCACTCGAGTATAGCGACGAGCAACAGAGTTCAGATAGCGTGTGTGCCTTCGGTTGCGGACTCGTCCTTCTGCTCTTCTCCCCGTCCCGCCACCCACGCCGCCTTGTGCGTGTTCGTCCACAAATGCGCTTTTCCCAGCAGTGTTCCGGGATGTAACACATTTAGCGTGTACATAGCTAAGGTGATAGCGCCGCCGTCGAGCACGTCTGAAACGAACGTCACGTATCGCGTTAGCCAGAGGCTGCGGACCCTACTTCACGAGTGTGAAATCAGTTCTGTGCTTACTGAAGTAGACCTGTGTTCTGATGATGCGCCCGCCCCAGCCATCGCGCAGTTCCTATGTGGGACCGGATCCGTCAAATTGGAAAAAACAAACAGCGGTTCGAGCGACTTACAATAGTTCGGTAGATAGATCGAATGAGAATGAACACCCCGTCGAGCGCGAGGGCAAGCAGCATTAATTTCATGCCACGATCGAGAGCAACACGCTTCTCGGTCGCCGCACCCTCGCGCACGGGGCGGACGGGTTTGTCATGGGTGTAGCGCACCAGGAACTCGGTGGCTAGTAACAGGTAGATGCACACGGACGCTGCGCAGCAGTACATGCGTGTGAGTCATGGCACTGGGAAGGCAGCGTGGCGTCCCTCAAGTCGGTATCGGCGACTCGACTTACCGAGCTGGAAAGCAATTCCGCCCAACATGACGCGCCCTCCCTGCAGGCAGCCGCCAGGCGAGTGAGAACCCGGTAACGAGCTGGGTACGAGCGGTGTGCACGTACGGGATTGGGGTCGTGCCCCGTTTGGACGGCTTTCGAAGCCATCGACCCTCCGACGGCTTGCACGATGAGCGCCACCACGTCGAAGGAGCAGAACACGATTGTATCTGCGTATATGCGTGTTATGTTACAGACACGGTGAGAGCGCGAGGGAAACGCGCGTACACCACATGGCACTCAACCGGCTGTACTGTTGCCCGAGCCTCTTGATGATTTGTCCGAGGATGACGAAATTTGCAGCTATAAGGGGAGTCGGTGCAATGATAGTGGTGGTGATCCTAGAAGAGATGTGTGGTTTGCGTGTCAACTGAAAGCAACTATCCAAAGGTTTGGAGGCCTCACTGAGCAAGGTATGGGTTAAGGGCAGCCGGGCTGAGGCTCGACCAAAGTCGGCTACTCCACCCGATGACCTCTGCCACGCCGGCCAGAACAACAGTTGCCAGCAGCCACCATAAGCGTGACCGAATGGCTTGACCGAAATGGAGCACTACAAAGAACGCAGGTCAGCGAGCCTGAGGGACGACGACCTTGGGCAGAAACAAGGGCTTACGTGTAGAAAACCCGAAGAGGGCTATGAACAGGATGCATATCCACTCTGTAGGGATGTAGCCGTAGAGACTGATGTGTGGTCGTGTGGGGGCAACGCCTGGAGAAAGCAGAAGGGCAAGGATGGAATAAGACACATTCAGAATACAACTCAAATTGCATCAGGTGAAGAGGCTCAGAGGACGAACCCGCGGGAATCGGTGCCGCTTCTGACACTCCGGACATGAAGGTTGGGAGTATGTTGTGCTCCGAGTCCCGCCCTTCTGCGAGATGATCTAGTATGGTCTCAGAAGAGAGACCTGGGCCCTGGGAATCCGGGGAGGCACTATCAACGGGGTTCTCGGGCACCTGTGAGGATTACCGATGGGACGGAGTCGGGGGCAATGCGAGCCCGTGTGACGATACAACTGAAGGGCCTGCTTTAAATGCGGATCAAGGCTTGACGCATGTCGAACCGACGACATTTGGGCGCAAAAAAGATTGATGTCCGCAGCCTGGCGGCTGCTCTGTGGGAGAACGCGCGTCGCAAAGTCGATATTCGAGCGTGAGAAGACGAGCCGTCGTCAACGTTTGCTATTCGTTAGTAGAACATAGCAGTCGATGCAGAAGCAAGGATCTGGCAGTGAGCGACGGCCGGGATTAAATATCTTTTGACAGAGCATATAAGGCAGGGAAGTCTGACTGTTATACGATGACTAGGGCCGTTCCTGTTTGACAAGACGTACAATCAGACAAGCGGGTCATATCGGCCTACGAATGGAGTGTCCAGAGAGCCGACTGCGCCCGTTGGTTTTCCACCAGCAGTTTCATGTCGGATTTGCTGTTGCAGTGCGCGCTGACAATCCGTTTCGACAAGAATGTACCGCGGCTGATTTTGCGCGTTTGGTCGTAGGACAGCTGCGTTGCGAACGCGACTCAACGTTCGGTCCGGGAGGATGCTGTTCGGTGAGAGGGGCCAGCTGAGCCGGAGGATGCTTACGTTGAAGGCGCGGTGGACTGCTGATCGTGGTGGCGAGGTCGCGGTGGTCAGATATTCACCCGCTCGAAACTGTCGAGAAGCGATCGTTGATGACGATGCGCAACGACCTCGGAGAAGACGCGCTACCTGTTTCCCTTGGGTGTCCCGGGTGCCACTGGCTGTAGTCAAAATGGAGCTGGAACTTCGAGTCAACGAGTCGGATAGATAGAGGGGGCATAGAGGCAGGAGGATATCGGGTGTCGTAGTGCGTAGGGGCGTTGGTTGGGTTGCGCACTCGCGTCTTTTCGGAGTCTCATGAGTCTTGAGTAGGAGGATCGGACTGTCGGGGTTAAGTTGAGAGGATTATGGCTCTCCGCGGCGCTCGGAAGTGAGGATTTCCGGCGAAGCCGGCCCGGAGAACATAGCACGTGATCGGGCGCCAACGTCGAAATTTCGGTCCTCACGAGCGACGAGCTCGGGCTCAAGGACGTCGGGCGAGTGCACAGGCGTGTTCAAGGTCTCTTCTTCAGCCCTGCCTTGGTTTCCTTCTCGACACCGAAACTCTCGGGAATCAGCTGCACCCTTGTTTCTGCCACTCCACTACTTCCTCTCACCAGTCGCCTCTCATGGCATCGAGCCTTAAGCGCAAGAGGACCCAAGATGCACCTGCGTCTCCCAAAGTACGCTTACTTCCAACCTCCGGCTCTCTCCCCTGTCTGATCATATTTCAAGAAACTTCGTGCAGAGACGCCTACTTCCTACAGCGACAGCGAAGATAACTCCGACGGCTACCCCTCGCTTGACAACGCCTCGGATTTCGGGAGCAATGTAGGAACAGACCAAAAGTCTCCTCCAGCGCAGACTGCACACAACGCGACCTCTCGCGTCCACAAGCCGCCCACAGGTGAAGAACTTAGGAGCATCAAGGATGCTACGGACCTCTACCTCTCTTCCACCTTCAAATTTCAGGTTCGTCCTCGTTCTTTCATGCATCTAGTCTTTCCGCCGATCCTGGTGTAGATCGATGCTCTCCTTCCAAATGTCTCTCCAAAATACGCTCGCTCGCAATCTCTCGATGCTTTCCTTTTTGCCCTGCATAACCTCTTAACGCAACTGCCATCTATTGCCCCCCAACATCCTCTTCACGCTTCTCGAGAGTTCACGAAAGACGCTATCGCTGTGCCCTACATTCGTCCTCAGCCAACAGAGGACACGAATTGGAAAGTGGCGTTCGAACCCCCCTCAGAAGTCGTGCTCGTAGGTAGCTGGGCGACCAAGACGTCTGTCAAGGCCAAGGACGATGCTCGGTTTACAGTTGACGTAGCCGTCGCGATGCCTTCGGTGAGTCCTCGCTCGAGCTACCGCGAGGTGTTTCTATCATTGAGTGCATCAAAATGTAGGCTCTCTTTCAAGAAAAGGATTACCTAAATGGCCGGGCATTCCAGAAACGTGCATATTATCTCGCCGTTATTGCCTCCGCCGTCGTCAAAGCTAAGGCTACGCTCCCTTGCGACGTCTTCTACTACTCGGCTTCCGGCGACCCTCGGCGCACTACTTTGGTGCTACGACCTTGTATGTCTCTATTTTCTTATACGCATGCTATTTCTCAACCGTGTCGTTCGTGCATAGCCTCTACCAAACTCAACACGCAAGTCCGAATCCTGCCGTTCCTCCCCGACTCTCCCATCCCCTTGCAACGTTTGTCTCCCTCGAGGTGCAACATTCGTACGGCAGAGCGAACAGATCACGTCGATGACATGTCGACACCGTTATATAACTCGGCCTTCATGCTCATGAGCACTCCGAAGAATCATTTGCTCTCCACCCACTCCATCAAACAGGAGGTTCCCGCCTTCGCCGATGCTCTGACGCTACTCCGCATCTGGGCGAATCAGCGTGGGTATGGCGTTGGAAGTAAGATGTGCGTGAGAGGTTTCGAGGATAGGGGAATGTGGTGGGCGGCAGTGCTGGAGATGCTCGTGTATGGTGAAGAGTCTCATCCCCTGGGTCCCAGCAAGGCTGGTTCAAAGCGTAAACCGCTCGGAAAGGGTCTCAGTTCATACCAGTTGTTCAAAGCTGCTCTGGATTTGCTTGGTGCGTTTGCTCGAGTTCTTGGATGTATCGCGACGCTAACCGCTGCCTTATAGCGAGACGCGACTTCACGAAGGAGCCCGTCTTTGTGAAGTCAAAGACTGGCCATCGAGTACGTATACTTGTCGGACCGTCCCAGTACAGCATTTCTGACGGCTCGCTTATCTAGTTTGCGCCGGCTACGTATTTGGTCTACGAAGCTACCTTCGTGGACTCAACGTCTTTGGTCAACCTTCTTGCCGGGGTTCCGTCGTCATCTCTTGACATGGCAAGTTCGTTTCGAATGTGCTCTCTGCGCCCGAGTGCTAACATCTTCCCTGTTAGTTGAGATACGACGCTTTGGCTACACTTGCGTTACTTGACCACTCCGACGTCTCGGAAGATCCTTTCCAAGCCGTCTTTCTGCGAGATCGCCGTGAACTCTTCTCTCGTTTCGATGCCGTCCTGCGGTGCGTATTGCTTTCCTCGCTATATGCGGTCTGATCTGAATAGGAATGCAGGATCGACGTGTCTACCGCGGAAATGCGCGACACTTCTGCTCATACCGTCGCGGATCATGGCTCGGTGTACAACGCACTGATGTCGTCGATATCTTCAGTGCTCCGTCGCGGACTTACGGATCGAGTGAAGGCAATGGCCGTCCTCCAGCCGTCGTCTGACGTCCGACCTCTCAATCAGGCGCTTCCTACCAGCTCGTCGGTCATACATCTAGGCCTCATCTTCGATACCGATCACGCCTTCCGTTTAGTGGATCATGGGCCCAGCGCGGAAGACCAAGACAATGAACGTGCCAAGGAGTTCCGCGACCTGTGGGGAGACAAAGCCGAGCTGCGCCGTTTCAAGGACGGCAAGATCGTCGAGAGCGTCGTGTGGGAAGTGACGAACGTCGATGAACGAGCGCGCATCCCGTGCATGGTCGTCACTCACCTTCTCCAGCGACACTTCGGCATCGGCGCCTCCGCAATACAAACATGGCAGCCGGAGTTCGATGCGTTGCTCAAGGCACCGGATCCGGTACGCAAGCTGTTCGACGTTCGTGGTGCCGCCGTGGGTTTCAAAGCGTCGCTTGCTGCCTTCGACGCTCTGGTGAAGCATATCAAAGCCCTCGATGACGAACTTCCCCTCGCGATCCTGAATATCAGCCCCGTTTCGCCCTCCCTCCGATACACCGAAGTATTCGCGCCCGTCGCTGTCCCGTTGTCGTCAAGAGAGGGGATCCCTACTCCGGCGTCCTATCTCCCGGTCATGGAGATCATAGTCGAGTTCGAGAAATCTGGTCGCTGGCCGGACGACTTGCGCGCGATCCAGAAAATCAAGCTTGCGTTTTTCGAACGTCTTGCCGCCTCCCTCATGGCTACAGTCAAAGGTTTGCAGGCTACGGTCGTCCTCCGCGAACAAGGCCGACGATCTGACATACAAGACGAGGCCGCTCTCGACATCGTCACCCCGGAAGGATGGGCTTTCCGCGCTCGCATCTGGCACGATCGCGAGGCGACCCTGCTCGATCGCATCATCAACGACCAGTCGCACGTCCCTCAAGCCCTTCGCCGCAACGTTTCCGGCGACGAGGCCCACGAACGCCAAGCTGCGCTCCACGCGCGCGACGTGTACGCTCGCCGGTTCATCCATCGTCCTCGACATCATCGTGCCATTGCAGCCCTCTCGCATCGATTCCCCGCGTTCTCCGGCACGGTCAGGCTCGTGAAGCGGTGGTTCGCCGCCCATTGGTTGCTGCGGGGACACGTCTCCGAAGAGGCCGTCGAGCTGCTGTGTGCGCACGTTTTCCTCCGAGCGGGCGGCGCGGCGGCGATGGTTGCCGAGGGTTCAGCGTCGCAGGTCGCCGGACAGCCTGGATCGAAGGAGCGCGGTTTCGCGCAGGTGCTCGAGTTCCTCAAGGACTGGGACTGGACGAAGGGCCTCACCGTGGCACTCGGCCGCGGTGAGGGGGACGGGGCCGCAGAAACGGTGTCTGTTCCTGCAAGTCTGTCTACGTCGAAGCATGTTGCATGGTCACTCGTTACTGGGTTTGACCCTGAGGGGCACACATGGACATCCTCGGGACCCAATGCTGTCGTGGCGAGGCGGATAACCGCGCTTGCCAAGGCTTCGTGGGACAGTTTCAATGAGCTAGGATCAGGTAACAAGGCTGCTCAGGTATGTCCATATTCCCCTATGTTATATAGCTATCTGATCATGTTTTGCAGACACTTTTCGAGCATCCCACGAAGCACTATGATTTTATCATGGAACTTGATCCCACCCTAGCTCCTCGATACTATCAGAATATAAAGGCTGAACCTGCAGTGTGTGTATTGAAGAGCAAGTATATCAATGCTCCTATAAGACACCCAGGTATCAGTGTTGTGCCTGGTTTTGACCCTGCGGCTATGCTATATGATGACATCACTGTAAGTATTTATCTAGTTTATCAGGTTAAATGCTATCTGAAATTGAACAATTTAGCATACATATGAAGAGGCAGCACTCCTTTTTCATGATGCATTAGGGGGTATTTTGATTGGTGGAGTCTGGCAGCCTGGTTTGAAGAACCCTTTGCCATTTAGAGTTTTAGGACACTTTTCAAGCATGCCTAACTTCAGTGTGAGTATTTTTCTGCTTTTACCTATTTTATACTTGATATTCATACCAGTTGCTTTCAAATAGGGAAAAGCAAAAGATCAATTGGTTACTTTAAATCAGGACAGCTGTATGTTAGAGATGTTAAGGCTTGGTGATGTGTTGCTTAAAGAAGTAGCATAATTTAATCTGTTGATAGTAGGTTCAATGTTAATTACATATGTAGGTAGTGGATTTAGATAGACATAAGAAACAAAATTTAGACAAATTGAAAACTATAGCGTAAGTTGTATGTCATGTACTTTCTAGTAATGATGTGACAATAAAATGAACTTCTTTGCTATTCCTCATTAATTGTAGCTGCGAGCAATGGCCCACTCCCCTCAAGTTTGGTGCTAACTAGATACTCCTCTGTCTATCATCTGAGGCTCTAAGTTCATCTAGTGGAGATATTGATCCCTTGACTGCAGCATGCAGAGATCTCAGTATGTGCCTTACTTAGCCCTTAGCCTTTAGCCCCCTGGTGATGTGCAGACTGTTCCATTGCTTAATGAACTAAATAGGTGTAATTAGTGACTCATGCACATTACGTACATACCTTTGTGCCAATACATACACCAGCTCCTCTTTTTTTCTATCAGAAAAGGACTGCTATATGGCTATTTTTAACACTCTTCTGCATATATGTGAGGTTAAAATGTCTCAAAAGGTCATTTGAACGGTAACCCCCATTAACCCTTATTCTCTAGTTCCGCCTTTGCCCCATGGAATACCTTCAGTGCTAATAAATGCCACTGATGCTGAGATTTTCTCATTTGCATTTAACAGTGTAGAATGAAAAGACTTTAGTTGAAATTATTGAGACTCAGCAGGTTGCTATTCGCCCCTTAAACTATTGCACCATATGTTGCCATATTGTGCATGCCAGGCCAGTTAGAAAAGAGAACTTTTAGTATGAGTTATCATTATCAGCCTTGTGTTAATAGACCTTGAGCTGATATTTGACACAGGCTTGTTGTGTATGATAAGAGCCCTCTCCTTAATAAGTGGTTTTACAATTGTCAGCATGTAAATGCGCAAATGGAGAAGGATAATCACAATAAGTCTGGCAGTAGTCATGCAGCATTGAAGAATGCTAGTTGTGCTAGTAGATGGAGACCACATTTTAATCTTGGTGGCTCAGAAAATAAGCAGAGAAGGCAGGAAGCAGAAAATGAATATAGTTACTCAGAAGGGGAAGCATTGAGCAGCAATGCAGTGGTAATTAGCCTGAGTAATTATGTTGGTCTAAATTAGATTATTCCCCTTATTAAAAGAAAATATTAGAATGCTGACCAGATGCTCATTCTTGGGGTTTAATTGAAGCATAGTTAGTTACTTTACTTAATTAGACTGTGATGTTACACTATATTGCTTGCACTTTGCTACTGCAGCTCTTCTTTAATAAATGTGGCTTAGTGCCTTTGCTGGCTTTAAGCCTGGGCTAAAGAATAGCTCCTTTTTTAGCTTTCCTGTTCTCTTCATATCTGCTGTCTCTGCTGCACTCTTTACACTTGTTCATATTAGACTTTGACTTTGCACTCAACTGCACCAACCTCTGGGTGCTAAAGTTCAAACCTTCTCTATATACAACTATTAAATTTCTTGAAACACTTATACTACTCCTTAAGACACACCCTCCAATACTCCGTGAAAAAATCTTCATTCATAACATGTTACCAGGCTCCCTTCACCTTTATTGTGCTGTGATAGGTGAAGTGGTTAGAAACATCACTACTAGAGAGCTGGTTGAAGACATGAGGGAGGGCCTTGCTTAGGATCACTTTGGCAGGTACGTATAATCGTAGATCATTAACTGCCTAGGTCTATGACTACATGGCTAAGTTCACTGTAGTTTGACAATCTGTCTAAGGACTACTAGTATAAGGTAAAGCTCTCAAATTGAACTGTGCTCATCTGCTCTATTGGATACATGATCTTCAGCTATGGCAGTGGCAAATGGTGAGATAACAATGATAGCTTAAACTACTAAGTTAGCTTTCACCCCAGCCACTGTGTTCCCGCCCACTCCCATCGCCCTTCTTAGAATACTGAGTTAAAATGGCACATTCTCAGTAGCAAGGCACATTCAGTGTGCCAAGTACCCTTAAAACGACTCCAACCACTGTTCACAGATTTCATAGTGTCCCTATATGCCTCTTTAGCTCTGTAATGGGCAGCTTATGCCCACCCTACTATAGCTCACACTTCTGATGCTCTCCTTTATGATTGCTAGCAGAAGGAGCAGAACAAGATGAGTAAAAAGGCTTGAGGTTAATTTACAGCTGCATCAGCAAAAAAGTAAAATTGTAGTGTTAGGTTGTACCGT